>BQNB010036243.1:0-22490 GCA_026074375.1 Tanacetum coccineum
TCTCATATTTAAAGCTTCATATGTGGTTATAACTTCTTATTTAAAAAGTTGTGTATAAACTAAGCCAGAGACTTTTGATTGCTTAATCGCATGATTTTATATGTTGCGTATAAGTTATGGTTATGGTTGCTAAGTTGATAAGTGTCATTAATTAATAAAGTAAACTGATGTATTTGTGTTTGTGTTAGTTTGAGTTTTTTTTATAAGTATGATATGTATTTGTGGGTTTCTACATGTGTGTTTGTGTTTGTTTAAGCTTGATGCCATGTTTTGATGTCTTATATTTGATGCTTGATATGTGGTATAATTTATGAGTTTATAACATGTGTATAAGGTGAGCTAAGAACTTTTGGTTACTTAACTGGATTTAAAGCTTGATATGTGGGTATAATTTCTGGTTTTATAAGTTGTGTATGAGGTGAGCTAAGAACTTTTGATTTCTTAGTTAGATTGATGTATTTGTGTTTGTGTTAGTTTAAGCATTTTGATAAGTATGATATGTATATGTGGGTTTCTGCATGTGTGTTTGTGTTTGTTTAGGCTTGCTACCATGTTCTGGTGTCTCATATTTGAAGCTTAATATGTGGGTATAACTTCTGATTTTATAAGTTGTGTAAAAGTAAGCTAACAACTTTTGATTTCTTAATTGTTGCATGATTCTCTAGGCTGCATATAAGTTATGATTATGGTTGTTGAGTGGATAAGTGTCGTTAATTAAAAAATGAAACTGATCTATTTGTGTTTGTGTTAGTTTAAGATTTTTGATAATATGTATTTGTGGTTTGTGCACGTGTGTTTATGTTTATTTAAGCTTGTTGCCATGTTTTGGTGTCTTATATTTAAAGCTTCATATGTGGGTATAAATTCTTGTTTTATAAGTTGTGAATAAGGTGATCTATGAATTTAAATTTCTTAATTATGGCATGATTTTATAGGCTGCGTATAAGTTATGGTTATGGTTTCTAAGTTGATAAGTGTCATTAATTAGAAAAAGAAGACAATATGATGTGTTTACGATATTTTTTTAAGATATGGGGAAAGCGTGGCACTATGTAAAGTCAGTTTGTGAAGGCAAAATCCCCATGTTGTCATTTTTCCTTGATGTCATCAATGTAGTTTCTTTATTGTTCTTAGAGTTCCAAAGAGTGTTAACAATTTGTTTTTATATGTGAATGTATGCTTTCAGAGTGGCATTGATGCTGTTATGGAGGCCAAGAGTTATTACTTCATAGATTGGTTGCACCATGGGTATAAATTAAATTTGCAACATTAATGCTTTAAATTATCAAATATTAGTCTTAGTTGATTCAGCTTTTTGCATACTTGATTGTACGCGCATAAACTGCACATGATATTTGCATCTGCTATTGGATATGAGAAAGCTGATTTCTTTTGGAGTTAAGCTATCGAAGAAACGTCGGCATGGAATGTTAATGTTGGAGTGAGGAGGATGGAAGAAATCGATATAAATGTTCTATATGATGGTTTGAGTAAGATGTTCCTACAAAGTATTGTCGGATGAATATAGCATTGTCGGGGTCCACGACAGTCATTTTGAAATACAAGCCAAATTTGGGAGGGCAAATGCGGTTTTTAATTAAACAATGGTAACAAAACATATGTAACCACAGCAAATGATACCAACCCAAACCAACGCCAAGGATTACTTTGGTAACTTCCCATACCATAACGGATTATTGAACCGTGAGAGACACAAACTATACAAAAAGTAAATTGGAACACCATCAAAAAAGCACAGGATGAACCGAATCCGACTTGCACATCCACATCACGTAGTAGCACACCCTATTCTAATTCCCCATCACCACCCACCCTCCCACCCCAAACCCACCCCCCTCCACACCAAAAACCCTCCCAACTCTGGCGGTTTTTTGGGAAAGTTTATGTGGTTACATACTTTTGACTTCCCTTACATTCGCCATGGATCTTTGGTAGCTTTCACCATATGGATTTTGTAGGGTGTGCTATTTATTGCTTTTGTTTGGGTCTCATATATTTTGCTAGGAGTTAAGATTAATATGGATATACTCTAAAAGAGTGATCAACATGGGATTTTATAAAAGATGTTTAAGATGAAAAAAACATTTATAGGTTTAGAAACGCACCTCAATTGAGCAACCATTGTAGCCGGTAACCGGTTTCTCCCATCCTACTTGGCCCGATGTTAATGTATCCATTTTATATATTGAGCATAATATAAATACAAAATGAACAATGTCTTAGGTTATGCATTTGTTGGATTGTGCAACCCTTTTACGCAAGGTTTTTTTGTCTCCGATATAAGATGTCAGTTTTTTGCCTTCTTTATGTTGTAAGCTTTCATAAACATAACCCCCTAAAAAACGGTTAGTTGGTAAACACTATGGGTTTTCTATGTATGAAGAGTTTTATTTGTTTTTAGGTATGCCATATATTCGGCATGAATTTTCATACCAAATGCTATTGCCAAAGATACCAATAACCCTAGGCCACAGTTAACTTGAGTTTCTAGGATTACGGTACTCGACCACCTAAAAATCCTAAAAATCAGGCGATACATACATATCCTAATGTGCCACTGACTTCAAAGTACACTTTATTCTTGGAGCAACGTATCAGATTGTGAATCTATATTAGATTAGATGTGTGAAGGGGTTTCTTTACTGTGGTTTTTTTTAAATTTAGTCAAATCTTCTTAATTTGTTAAAGATTTTCATAGGTTTTAAATTAATATAGATATATGTTCAAAATCATATAGTATGTTTATCATAATGATGATTTTTATTTTTCTTTGTTTATTTGACATTACTAATATATCTAGTCAAGACGTTTTTAAATTTTTTATATTACGTCATTTAGTATATGGGTCATCAAACAAGTATGGGCTTAAATCATTTTTTAACATGTAATATATAATTAATATTTCATAAGATTTGTTATTATTTTTATTATTTATTATTATGAGATTAAATCCCATATATTTTACTAGGTAGGTATCAATGATGTTTAACGATACGTTACAGGAATTAATTCAACGTTTTAGGAAAACGTGAATACTTAAAGATTTCATTATGACTAACAAAACTGGAGAGAATAAGATGGTTAAACCACATAACTCCTAGAATTTCTCGCTTTCTATGTTTCAGGAATCACGTATGCACAGAAGCTTAACTAGACGATGAAAATCAGGTTAATAGTCGTAGCTGACTAACCTAATTTTGTGATGGATGTCACAGTTAGGCTTGTAAAAGAGTTGGCAAGTGGTTTCATCTGTTCTAGCACCTAAAAAAGTCACAATAATAGCTAGATTTTTGTTATACTATACAATGAAATTATATAAACATTCTAGAAAAGAAAAAGTTAGGTTGCTATGCTGACCAAGATGATCATCAAGACTCAACGACTGTGCGGTAAAAGTTGGCTGTAAGATGGACCAAAGTTGACTCTATTGACCCTGTCCCATTTGCTGTTAACTTCATGTACAAACATCGAAATAATTAGACGTTCATGAATAGAATGTAATACAATCGAAAATAACAAAAACATGTAATGCTACACCATTGAAAACTTCAAAAAATAGGAAAGCCATAAAACTCCTTGATTAGCATTGAAATCATTTCCCATTATATACCTGTGTTTCACCTTCGTCAAGTCAAAGGGCTCTTTTGTGAAGCCCTAATTCACGCACTGTCCCTATAAGGAAAATCCTCAACATATTTCATGTAGGCAATCTTAAACTAAACCAAAAGGTTGCTGGCTAAACAATAAAATAAAGTGCATTGAGTGTGTATCGAGTTCGTGTACGAATCACGTCGGTGTTGTTCGAACTTGGAGTTTGTGCGGGTATAGATCGATCGGTTCGCGGTTGGGTTTTGGGTGCAATCGTGTCCCGCGGAGTCTTAGTGTTTGTGTTCGTGTTTTTGGTTTTGATCTTTCATTTCGTCCTAAGGTATATTTTGATCTACAAATTATATACGCTGCATATAAATATTTCGTTAAGAAATCTGTTATATCAACATCATATATTATAGTAGGATCTTGAACTAATTCACTATTACTGATGAATGAGAGGCAAGTTTAAAACATGGAAATTATCATCAAGATAAAATATATATATGAATAAGAATCCCTGTTGTTCGTCTACGGCATGATCTTAAGCGAAATATATGCTCATAAAAATAAACTTAGACGCCAAATAATCTTTTCATTTAGGGACCATCCATATTACATGCTAAGTTAAGTCGAAGAGCAAAACTCTAGAGCATTTTGGTCATAACGAGTCATGTTTCGGACCTTTAAACAGTTCATTTGCCACAAAAGGCTTTATAGAATGAATGGTAAAATCAGTTAATATCTAAAACCACTCGTTGAAAGCCAAAGAGTCACATACAAGTTCATAAAAAAATGATCTAGCCATACATCATGTTCTTAAGTAAAAGACATCAAGAAAAGAGAAGATGTCAAGATGTGGCATGCTAATGACCATATATCAATTTTAAAATATGGACGCTTATAGTTCAAAGTTCAATGTTTTTTTTTTGCCAAACTACTTACAAATTAGATGAGAAATTCATATTTGACCCTATTATATAAAACCTTTTCTAAAACTAGTCCTTATCGTACTTGTTTAACATAACGTTTTATTCAGTAGCATGGATGGAGTAATTTATAATATTTTAAAGACATTTATATTGTAATGCAATGTCACTATCATGTATAAACTTTTAATGAACTAATTATAATAAATATACTAGTTTAATAATAAACAGATTGTTAAATCTCTAATTTCATAAGGTGTAACTTACACCTTCTTTATATTCATAGATTAATTGCTTGAACATTTGTGCACCTTGTCTCGTCTGCTTTCAAGGTGAGTTTTCGTGGCCCCCTTTTTATGTTTTATTAGGGGAAATGGTGCTCAAATATGTATTTGAATATTTTTAGTGTTGTGTTTAATTAATTTCATATTTTGGACAAAAGTGTTATTGTATTGCTATATGTGTGTGCATTTTTGTGTGTATTTAGAACATGGATTATCAATATATCTTTGGACAGTGGCTCCCAGCGTATCTTTTGGTAGTGGCTCCCAGCGTATCTTTGGGTAGTGGCTCCTAGTGTGTCTTCGGGTAGAGGCTCCCGGTGCTATTTGAGTTAAATATGTGACTCTTGGTTTTGTGATTGTATTGAATGCTTACATGTGCGTATGATACTCACTATTGTCCTACTTGTATATCATGCACAACAAAACTATGATTTCTTTTGTATTTTAAACCTACAAACTCGCCAACTTTATGTTGACGTTTTCGAGTATCCATTTTCAGGTGTTGCTAATAATAATGCTTAAGGATGATAAGATCTTGTTTGGATTTAGTGAGACCTTAGGCGGCTGCATTGGGATTATTTCTTTTATCATTTAAGAACTTGTTGATCATTTCTTTGGATAGTAAATTGTTTATTAGTAATTTATCCCAGATTTTGGGATTTTGCATTTTTATGACTATGTATTGCTATGGTTATGATTAATCACGATACAAGTCCCCACTTGTGTCGAGTTTCGTCATGACATATTGATTTTGATTTCCTTTTAGTGATTCTCTATTGTTTATATCAATGTGTTATGACAATTCCTTTTCGTTATGCCCCGTGTTTCCGCCTAGGCGAGGTGTGACAGATTGGTATCAGAGCCATTGGTTATAGAGAACTAGGTGGTTAGACCTAGACTATAACCTAAGTACCCTAATATAGCTTGCATAATAGGAACTATGTGTGTATCTATGTATATGCTCATTGCTTTGTGAGTTTTAGCACCTACGTGAGATTTCTATGTGCTTAGAGAAACACTCGACTTCTGTTACTTACGTGGCTGGCCATTTTCGGTCATGTCGCCCATCAAACACCTATCCTACATTATCCCTTCCTTACTTGGATTCGAATTCCTAAAAATGCGTATAATCAACAGCACCAGAGCACGCCTCAAGATAACGGCTCGTAAGCGGATCATGCGAGGTCAAAATTTTACCTTCACTATGCCACGAAAACAATATGAGGAACCACTTGAGACATCGAAGGAAGAGCCCTTGAGGAACTGACAGAAAAAAAAGAAAGCCTTCTAACTTTACTGAGTTGGGTAGCACTTGTGAGAGCAGAGTTAAACACAAGCGAGGCCCAACTGCCATACTCCTTCATATTTCGTAATCGTTATTGATTCCTTTCGAGTATTTTTTTTGAGTATTTCATATTGATTCCTTTCGTAATCTTTAATTGCTTTGGTTGTAATATCGTGAATTGTGTCAGGAATTCTTAAGTAGGATGATTTATAATCTCCTTATCTAAATGTATTAGGACACCTCTTCATTTAAATAAAGAAATTGTAAATCGCCGAACCATAAGTTTATAATTTTTTAGTTACATATATTGGGACGACTCTTTATGTAAATACAAGATTATAAATGAGTGGGCTTAGGTGTATCCTGTCACACCCCCAGACGGGGCCTGGATGGAATACGTGTCCGGAGGCGTGACTTTATTGAGCATCTCAAGTACATAGCATAAAGAACGACCTTTAAGGGTATTCTTCTAGATCGTCTATATATTGTTTGTACGGAAGATTTCTTATGCGTTCATAAAGCACTTGAGTTCCTTAATCATTGTTATGTTTTAGCGGATGATTCTCCTCCACCTTAGTTTTTCTATCACTAATATGATTGTTACGAATGACTCTCATAATCTCTCACTTCTCAATTTGTAATTCAATTGTTTGGGGTCGTTCTCTATAATTGATTATTTCCATCGTAGTTATATTTTTAGCGAAAATAATTTTTAGCGTGCCTCGTTATGAATTGCTGAAATGTTCTTAATTTTCATACACTTACTCTCTTTGTCGTTGCTTCATATACTCTTGTTGATTTTCCCTTGTGGTGCTCCGATAATCCTAGAGAATAAGTATTGGTATTAAGTGGAATGCAAGATTTATCATTAAATGATTTTATGTCTTCTTCTTTTCTGTGGGTCTTCATTGAACGATTCATATGACATTCAGATACTTTACTTGCCACTAGCTTCAAATTCCATCTCATAAATTAAAATATATGTTGTGATTGAAAAAAAAATCCATATATAGTGTGTTTTACACCTACGAGGAATTGGATTCATGTTTAGAAGTGGTTATCGTTTAAAATATTTGATAGAAAAGTAAATAAAAGCACTTTAAAGCTTTAATTATTTGAAGTACTTTACAGTCTACGCAAGAGGCGTCTCTATAGCTCTAAAAGTCACAATAAGCTACATAAGTTTTGTTTCTTTAAAGTTTGTAAAAAAAACTCTTATGGTTGAGTCATTTTATGATTTTGTGTTTTTCATTTCAAGATTGGTTTTAAAGTATGTAATAAAAAAACTCTTTTGGTTGACTCATTTTACGATTTTGTGTTTCTTTATTTTCAAGTTGGTTAAAAACTTACTATAATCATGTTTTGATTTCAATTTTGTAATGCAATCTATAAAACTTGGCAAAAAATACGAATATGATTGATACACACTATTTGTACAATATCATATATGCATTCTATTATGAAAAAAAGTCGGGCAGATGCAAACTTGCTTGTGCCACTAGACGAAATCACGATAAACGACAACTTAAGCTTCATAGAAGAACCTATTGAAATCATGGATCGTGAAATATAGGAACTAAAACGGTGCAAGATCTCAATCGTCAAGGTTCGATTGAACCAAAAGCGAGGACCGGAATTTACTTGGGAACGGTAAGATCATATGAAAACCAAGCGTCTGAACCATTGGACCACTTGTTCGATGAGCAAAATTCTAGCAGTAGAACTAGCTGAATTTTGAGACGAAATTCTTTCAACTCGAGGATACTGTGACATCCGTCACGAAATTAGGTTAGTTAGCTACGACTATTAACCTGACTTTCATCGTCTAGTTAAGCTTCTGTGCATACGTGATTCCTGAAACATATAAAGCGAGAAAATCTAGGAGTTATGTGGTTTAACCATCTTATTCTCTCTAGTTTTGTTAGTCATAATGAAATCTTTAAGTATTCACGTTTTCGTAAAATGTTGAATTAATTCCTGTAACGTATCGTTAAACATCATTGATACCTACCCAATACAATATATAAGATTTAATCTCATAATAATAAATAATAAAAATAATAGCAAATCATATGAAATATTAATTATATATTACATGTTAAAGAATGATTTAAGCCCATACTTGTTTGATGACCCATATACTAAATGACGTAATATAAAAATTTTAAAAACGTCTTGACTAGATATATTAGTAATGTCAAATAAACAAAGAAAAATAAAAATCATCATTATGATAAACATATTATATGATTTTGAACATATATCTATATTATTTTAAAACTTATGAAAATCTTTAACAAATTAAGAAGATTTGACTAATTTTAAAAAAAACGCTATATTCTGTCAAATCATAAAACTCATCGATTAGCATTGAAATCATTTCCCATTATATACTTGTGTTTCCTCCGCAATTCACGCATCTTTTGCGAAGCCCTAATTCACCACGTCCCTATATAGGAATTCCCCATCATAGTTCATTAGCAATCTTAAACCAAAACAAAAAGTTTCTGCTACAAAATAAAGACATTTGAGTGTGTATCGAGTTCGTGTACGGATCACGTCGGTGTTGTTCTAACTTGGAGTTTGTGCGGGTATAGATCGATCGGTTCGCGTTTGGGTTTTGGGTTCAATCATGTTCAACGGAGTCTTAGTGTTCGTGTTTTCGGTTTCGATCTTTCATTTCGTCCTAAGGTATATTTTGATCTACAAATTATATACAATGCATATAAATATTTCGTTAAGAAATCTGTTATATCAACATCATATATTATAGTAGGATCTTGAACTAATTCACTATTACTGATGAATGAGAGGCAAGTTTAAACATGGAAATTATCATCAAAATAAAATATATATATGAATAAGAATCCTTGTTGTTCGTCTACGACATGATCATAAGCGAAATATATGCTCATAAAAATAAACTTAGACGCAAAATAATCTTTTCATTTAGGGACCATCCATATTACATGCTAAGTTAAGTCGAAGAGCAAAACTCTAGAGAATTTTAGTCATAACGAGTCGGGTTTCAGACCTTTAAACAGTTCATTTGCCACAAAAGGATTTATAGAATGAAATGGTAAAATCAGTTAATGTCTAAAATCACTCGTTGAACCAAGGTTACACACATGTTCATAAAAACGATCCTAGCTATACTCTGTTCTTAAGCAAAAGACGCAAGAAAAGAGAATGATGCAAGAATGTGCATGCTAGTCCATATTTCATTTTTAAAATATGGTCCTTATAACGTTTTTTTTCCAAACTTAACTTACTAATGTTATCACATTTGACCCTATTATATAAAACCTTTTCTAAAACTAGTCCTTATCGTACTTATTTAACATAACGTTTTATTCAGTAGCATGGATGGAGTCGTTTATAATATTTTAAAGACGTTTATATTGTAATGCAATGTCACTGTCATGTATAAACTTTTAATGAACTAATTATAATAAATATACTAGTTTAATAATAAACAAATTGTTAAATCTCTAATTTCATAATGTAACAATTCACATTTTCGGGTCATTCTACGTCAATAAATATTCAACTAATTATTTTAAACTTTTACGCGTTTACTTTTAATTTCAACCGTTTAGTTAAATCGCGTAAACTAAAAATCAACATTTAACGTAAACCGACATCAAACAAATAAATGTTTACGTCAAACAAGTGTTATATTATTTTTACGAAAATAATAATTAACTTTTCACATTTTATTTTTATACGTTACGTAAAACGTTTACGTTTCGTAATAAAATACATTTATGCACGCATGGAAACACCAATACCTATCTATACCTTAACAAATACCCACAATAATAATACCCAATACCAAAATTTTACACAAAACTTCATCTAGAAGTTTATCAAAATCGGTCCCCTTTTTTATGAATTATGCTAGTACCTTAATCTTTCGTACATATCTTTTAACTTCCAAATAACCAAGCCATTAACCACTAGATTATTTCCTAGATCTATTACCCACCATGTTCAAGCCCCTCTTTTGTCTCCTTGATCCCAAACCATACGGTACACTCTCAAATCAAGAGTACATGAGCTTTCTAATCCTATTAAGTACCCTAAACCTTATTATTATATACAAAGACCAAGACTTTGATTCTTAATATAAAGACTAGAGCTCATAACTTTCATTCTCACAAAGCAAAAATCACAAAATACCTCTCTTTCTCTCCTATCTATATCCGGCCAAAATACAAGAACAAGAAACAAGTGGGTTTTGATTTACTAAGCAAGGATTACAAGTATAATCAAGTGAGTTTAGGACTAGTTGCAAACAAAGGGTTTGATTAGGTCTAGATCTTGTGTTCACCATCTTCATATTTCATTCAAGGTTCATTCACATCTCTATACTTTCATATATATTTCTTATATTTTCATACATCTTGTTTATATAGTTGCATCACTATCTAGTTATTATTTTATAAAGTTTATAAAATAAAACAAGCTTATACATAATCAAGAAAATACATATTCATAGTAAGAATGTGTTTAAAATATGTTAAAATGCAAGAACATGTTTTATTTGACATATTACAAGTATTGGTTGACTTATATAATTAATTATTACAAATTTATTTATATAGTTTTATAAATAAATAATTGTTGTAGACATTTTATTTGGACATATTGGACATAAAATAATCAGACATAAATTTGAGGACTTAAACTATACAAATAATGTTGTATTAGTTAATTTAGAAGACTTGAAATAATTAAATCATGGAAAACTTTATAAAAACAAAAGTTACATAAAGTATTTTTGGACGAAATGTTTATTCTGTTTCGGCACGAATTTTTATGCAAATTATAAACTTGATATTATGATAGTACGTTTCAACACGATTCCGAATATATAAGGAACTTGAAAAACGGAGCTATAACGAAGGAGATATGAATTTTGCAAGATTTCGATAATTAAATGTATAAAAATATTTTTATACAAAAACAGTTTGTATAAACTGTTTCGGTACATATTTTTATAAAATTTGTGGACATTTTATTACGATAGATTATCTCGTCACGATTTCATACATATAAAGAACGCGTAAAAGGAGTTAAAACGAGAAAGTTATGAGTTTTTAAAGATTTCGAAATATATATATAATTTCACAGCTTTTATAAAGCTGTGAAAACTGCGGAATAACTGCAGAAACTGAAAATGGAGTTTTTGAGGGGCTTCGAGTCCGATTCGGCCAAAGTGCAAAACTGCAAAGTTGTGTATAGATATCTAACTAGAAATTATAAAAGCTAGATAACTTTATATTAATTTTCTGCACTATTTTCTTGACATGAATAGTGTTGGTTCGTTTCAATAAAAACCTTACAAAATAATGTAGCATTACATATATAATATTTATACATGTTTTTAACTTTATAAATATTATTTTACAAAATGATTAAACTATTTATATAATATCATTATATAAATAATAAAAATATTAAATCAAGCGTTATTAACAAATAATCAATTATTGTACAAAGATAATATTTTTACGCATACGTTTACGTGGACATTAAATATCAAGCGTGACTTAAACCTTGTTTCAACTTTTATAAATTAAACAAAACTATTAGGTGGTTATATAACTTTATAATATACATTGTTGCATTTATTTTAAATACATCGTACTTATCCGACCTATAATTAATTAGGCTGCGTTTCGGTTATTCGTGACGATATTCTTTGTTGATTGTTACTACATTCGATACATTCACTTGAGGTGAGTTTATAGCCCCACGTTTTACTCGTTTTACATATACTTTAACACTTTTTGGGGTGAGAATACATGCGCATTTACAAATTGTTACATACTTATTTTCATAACTTACCTACAAACTCATTTACATGATTGATTACAAACTCGTTTACAAACTCATTTACATATCTCGCGGCGGGATACATCAATTGTCTTCACTTATGGACGCAACAACTTTACTTTCATTAGAATGATTACGGATTAGCTTAAGTGGCATGAACTGTTAATTACGGTGGAGTAAGCGCGAATGTTATAAAATAGATCTATTTGGAATTGACATCCTCGTCTGGGCGAGTAGCGCTCACTAGTTCGACGGATTGAACTAACGGACGTATACCATGTCGGAAACATTGAACTACATTTACATGAAAACTTACAGTGCCTGAAAAGATTGACACACATACACGTCGGAGCCGCAGTGTCATGAACTTAGTGCAGTCGTAACACATTTTCATGACTATTGTATGTGTTACAATGGTCACACACACCTTATGAATCTTTGATCCAACATTTACACTTACATTTTTGTGACTATTATAAGGATTGAAATGGTCATACACACTTTATAAACCTTTGATTTCAACATATATAATTATATTTTTTGACTATTATAAGGATTGAAATGGTCATACACACTTTATAAACCTTTTAATTTCAACATTTCTACTTACTAAAACCTATGAACTTACCAACTTTATGTTGACACTTTTAAGCATGTATTTCTTAGGTGAATATAATGCTTGACATAACTGATGTGCATTGGAGTCCAAATTTTACAAGATTACTTTGCAAACGACGCATTTAGAGGTCGTTCTCTCATATCTTATGCAATTTACTCATGAAGTAACGCTCCCGGACGTAATTCCACCGCGACCTATTTTGGGGGTGTTACAGAAGGTGTAACTTACACCTTCTTTATATTCATAGATTAATTGCTCGGACATTTGTGCACCTTGTCTCATCTGCTTTCAAGGTGAGTTTTCGTGGCCCCTTTTTCTTATATTTTATAGGGAGAAATGGCACTCTAATGTGGTTTTGAATATTTTTAGTGTTGTGTTTAATTAATTTCATATTTTAGACAAAAGTGTTATTGTATTGCTATATGTGTGTGCATTTGAAACATGGATTATCAATATATCTTTGGGTAGTGGCTCCCAGTGTGTCTTTAGGTAGAGGCTCCCGGTGCTATTTGAGTTAAATATGTGACTCTTGGTTTTGTAATTGTATTGAATGCTTACATGTGCGTATGATACTCACTATTTTCATACTTGTATATCTTGCACAACGAAACTATGATTTGTTTTGTATTTTAAACCTACGAGCTCACCAACTTGATGTTGTAGTTTTCGAGTATCCATTCTCAGGTGTTGCTAATAATAATGCTTAAGGATGATAAGATCTTGCTTGGATTTAGTGAGACCTAGGCGGCTGCATTGGGATTATTTATTTTATCATTTAAGAACTTGTTGATCATTTTTTGGATAGCAAATTGTTTGTTAGTAATTTATCTCGGATTTTAGGATTTGCATTTTTATGACTATATATTGTTATGGTTATGATTAACCATGATACAAGTCCCCACTTGTATCGGGTTTCGTCATGACATATTGATTTTTATTTCTATTCAGTGATTCTCTATTGTTTATATCAATGTGTTATGACAATTCCTTTCTATTACGCCCCGTGTTTCCGCCTAGGCGGGGTGTGACATATTGGTATCACAACCATTAGTTATAGAGAACTAGGTGGTTGGACCTAGACTATAACCTAAGTACCCTCATATAGCTTGCATAATAGGAACTATGTGTGCATCTATGTATATGCTCATTGCTTTGTGAGTTTTAGCACCTACATGAGATTTTTACGTGCTTAGAGAAACACTCGACTTCTGTTACTTACGTGGCTGGCCGTTTTCGGTCATGTCGCCCATCAAACACCTATCCTACATTATCCCTTCCCTACTTGGATTCAAATTCTAAAAATGCATAGAATCTACAGCATCGGAGCACGCCTCAAGATAACGGCTCGTAAGCGGATCATGCGAGGTCAAAATTTTACCTTCACTATGCCACGAAAATAATATGAGGAACCACCTGAGACATCGGAGGAAGAGCCCTTGAGGAACTGACAGAAAAAAAGAAAGCCTTCTAACTTTACGGAGTTGGGTAGCACTTGTGAGAGCAGAGTTAAACCCAAGCGAGGCCCAACTGCCATACTCCTTTATATTTCGTAGTCGTTATTGATATCTTTCGAGTATTTCATATTGATTCCTTTCGTAATCTTTAATTGCTTTGGTTAAAATATCATGAATTATGTCAGGAATTCTTAAGTAGGATGATTTATAATCTCCTTATCTAATTGTATTGGGACACATCTTCATTTAAATAAAGAAATTGTAAATCACCAAACCATAAGTTTATAATTTTTTATTTACATAGATTGGGACGCCTATTTATGTAGATAAAAGATTATAAATGAGTGGGCTTAGGTGTATCCGACATGGCATGCGTACGAACGACTCTTTATATTTCTTCTTTCGATTCGTAATATGTTTGTACGTATGTCTCTGTTGATCCCTTTTGAACATATCGTACTTCGCTTGTTAAAGCTTAGTTGTATTGGATACATCCAAGACAACTATAGTAGAAACTAAGATTGAGAATATCACAAACTATGTGGAATGTAGTTTGTAATACTAAGAAGAACAATGAAACAGTAAAACAAGATCTTTACTAAACTTTCAATATATTGAAAACTATTTGAGTTACAAAATAGCTATGAATACTAACTATGATTGCTATGCAAACTATGAAAAACTAATATGAAAACGGATATCTAGATCTATGCCTTAGGGTTCCTTTTATACACCAAGGAAACCGTAATGGGCTTATAAAACGCGTCAAGTGATCAATTCATATCTATTCCTAATATATCTCATGCATATCACTTTAGCAGTACTAACTATATAACTAACAATACTAATAAGCAGTACTAACATTTTGTACTGGCAGTACTAACACTTTGTACTGGCAGTACTAACTATTAAACTAACAGTACTAATAACTTAGACTATTTTCTCTAATCTTCAGCAGCAGCACAAACTTGAACCAGCAGCATTAAGTCGTAGAAGCCTCTAATTCCCAACAGTCTCCTTGTCTTCGTTCTTCTAATCGTCATTATTTTTGTACGAAAGATTTCTTACGTTCATTTCTTGATCATTGTTATTTTTACGGATGATTCTCCACCTTAGTTCTTTCCATCGCTAATATTATTGTACGAATGACTCTCTACACTCCTTCTGATTCATAATTCGTTTGTATGGATCATTCTCTATATTCATTATTTCCATCGTTGTTATATTTGTACGAATGTTTTTTTACGTGCCCTCTTGAATTGCTGACATGTTCGTAATTTGCATACACGTACTCTCTTTGTCGTTGCTTCGTATACTCTTGTTGATTTTCCTTTGTGGTGCTCCGATAATCCTAGAGAATAAATATTGGTAGTAGAATGCAAGATTTATCAATAAATGATTTTATGTCTTCTTCGTTTCTGTGGGTATTCATTGAACGATTCATATGACATTCAGATACTTTACTTGCCACTAGCTTCAAATTCCATCTCATAAATTAAAATATATGTTGTGATTGCTAGTTAAATATAGCAATCACAGTTATCGTAATTATCGTTATCAAAACTTAAATATTAAGTATTATGTCGACAACTAAAACGCAGAAAAAAAAATTCCATATATAGTGTGTTTTACACCCAAGAGCAATTGGATTCATGTTCAGAAGTGGTTATCGTTTAAAATATTTGATAGAAAAGTAAATAAAAGCACTTTAAAGCTTTAATTATTTGAAGTACTTTATAGTCTACGCAAGAGGCGTCTCTATAGCTCTAAAAGTCACAATAAGCTACTTAAGTTTTGTTTCTTTAAAGTTTGTAATAAAAAACTCTTATGGTTGACTCATTTTATGATTTTGTGTTTTTCTTTTCAAGATTGGTTTTAAAGTTTGTAATAAAAAACTCTTTTGGTTGACATATTTTATGATTTTGTGTTTCTTTTTTTCAAGTTGGTTAAAAACTTACTATAAGTCATGTTTTGATTTTAATTTTGTAATGCAATCTATAAAACTTGGCAAAAAAATACGAATATGATTGATAAACACTATTTATACAATATCATATATGCATTCTAATATGAAAAAAAGTCGGGCATATGCAAACTTGCATGTGCCACTAGACGAAATAAAGATAAACAACAACTTAAGCTTCGTAGAAGAACCCATTAAAATCATGGATCGTGAAATAAAGGAACTAAAACGGTGCAAGATCTCCATCGTTAAGGTTCGATTGAACCAAAAGCGAGGACCGGAATTTACTTTGGAACGGTAAGATCATATGAAAACCAAACGTCTGAATCACTGGACCACTTGTTCGATGAGCAAAATTCTAGCAGTAGAACCAGCTGAATTTTGAGATGAAATTCTTTCAACTCGGGGATACTGTGACATCCGTCACGAAATCAGGTTAGTCAGCTACGACTATTAACCTGGCTTTCATCGTCTAGTTAAGCTTCTGTGCATACGTGATTTCTGAAACATAGAAAGCGAGAAATTCTAGGAGTTATGTGGTTTAACCATCTTATTCTCTCTAGTTTTGTTAGTCATAATGAAATCTTTAAGTATTCACGTTTTCCTAAAATGTTGAATTAATTCTTGTAATGTATCGTTAAACATCATTGATACCTACCCAATACAATATATGAGATTTAATCTCATAATAATAAATAATAAAAATAATAGCAAATCATATGAAATATTAATTATATATTACATTTTAAAGAATTATTTAAGCCCATACTTGTTTGATGACCCATATACTAAATGACGTAATATAAAAAATTTGAAAACGTCTTGACTAGATATATTAGTAATGTCAAATAAACAAAGAAAAATAAAAATCATCATTATGATAGACATACTATATGATTTTGAACATATATCTATATTATTTTAAAACCTATGAAAATCTTTAACAATTTAAGAAGATTTGACTAAATTTAAAAAAAACGCTTTATTCTGTCAAATCATAAAACTCATTGATTAGCTTTGAAATCATTTTCCATTATATACATGTGTTTCCTCCGCAAGTTACGTGTCTTTTTCGAAGCCCTAATTTACCACGTCCCTATATAGGTTTTCCCCATCATAGTTCATTAGCAATCTTAAACCAAAACAAAATGTTGCTACTTCAAAATAAAGGCATTTCAGTGTGTATCGAGTTCGTGTACGGATCACGTCGGTGTTGTTTGAACTTGGAGTTTGTGCGGGTATAGATCGATCGGTTCGCGGTTGGGTTTTGGGTGCAATCGTGTCTCGCAGAGTCTTAGTGTTTGTGTTTGTGTTTTCGGTTTCGATCTTACATTTTGTCCTAAGGTATATTTTGATCTACAAATTATATACAATGCATATAAATATTTCGTTAAGAAATCTGTTATATCAACATCATATATTATAGTAGGATCTTGAACTAATTCACTATTACTGATGAATGAGAGGCAAGTTTAAAACATGGAAATTATCATCATGATAAAATATATATATGAATAAGAATACCTGTTGTTCGTCTACGACATGATCTTAAGAGAAATATATGCTCATAAAAATAAACTTAGACGCAGAATAATCTTTTTGTTTAGGGACCATCCATATTACATGCTAAGTTAAGTCGAAGACCAAAATTCTAGAGCATTTTAGTCATAACGAGTCGGTTTCGAACCTTTAAATAGTTCATTTGCTACAAAAGGATTTATAGAATGAAATGGTAAAATCAGTTAATGTCTAAAACCACTCGTTGAACCAAGGGTACAAACATGTTCATAAAAATGATCCTTGACATACTCTGTTCTTAAGCACAAGACGCAAGAAAAGAGAATGATGCAAGAATGTGCATGCTAGTCCATATATCATTTTTAAAATATGGTCCTTATAGTTCAAGTTCAATGTTTTTTTTCCAAACTTAACTTACTAATGTTATCACATTTGACCCTATTATATAAAACCTTTTCTAAAATTAGTCCTAATCGTACTTGTTTAACATAACGTTTTATTCAGTAGCATGGATGGAGTCGTTTATAATATCTTAAAAACATTTATATTATAATGCAATGTCACTGTCATGTATAAACTTTAATGAACTAATTATAATAAATACACTAGTTTAATAATAAACAAATTATTAAATCTCTAATTTCATAAGGTGTTACACCTTCTTTATATTCATAGATTAATTGCTCGGACATTTGTGCACCATGTCTCATATGTCTTTCAAGGTGAGTTTTCGTGGCCCTTTTTTCTTATGTTTTATTGGGAGAAAATGGTACTTAAATGTGGTATTGAATATTTTTATTGTCATGTTTAATTAATTTCATATTTTGGACAAAAGTGTTATTGTATTGCTATATGTGTGTGCATTTATGTGTGTATATGGAAGGATTATCAATATATCTTTGGGTAGTGGCTCCCTGTATATCTTTGGATAGTTGCTCCCAACGTATCTTTGGGTAGTGGCTCCTAGTGTGTCTTCGGGTAGAGGCTCCCGATGCTATTTGAGTTAAATATGTGACTCTTGGTTTTATGATTGTATTGAATGCATACATGTGCGTATGATACTCACTATTGTCCTACTTGTATATCGTGCATAGCGAAACTATGATTTCTTTTGTATCTTAAACCTACGAGCTTACCATCTTTATATTGATGTTTTCGAGTATCCATTTTCAGGTGTTGCTAATAATAATGCTTAAGGATGATAAGATCTTACTTGGATTTAGTTAGACCTTAGGAGGCTGCATTAGGATTATTTCTTTTATCATTTATGAACTTGTTGATCATTTCTTTGGATAATAAATTGTTTGTTAGTAATTTACCCTAAATTTTAGGATTTGCATTTTTATGATTTTGTATTGCTATGGTTACGATTAACCACGATACAAGTCCCCACATGTGTCGGGTTTCGTCATGACATATTGATATTGATTTCCATTTAGTGATTCTCTATTGTTTATATCAATGTGTTATGACCATTCCTTTTCGTTACACCCCGTTTTTTCGCCTAGGCGGGGTATGACACTAACAATGCATGCACTACAACGTTTCGATAATTTCAAGTATATATTAACAAATAGGATCCTTAGTTTCTTCCCTAATTGTTGGACACAAGTTATACTATGGAATTGTACCTACAATGCCATCAACATATAACAACATCCATGTCCTGAACATTATGTTTTTAGACGTTACCTCAACACGAAAACGTGCTTTGCTATTTTCATGGTCATGTTTTGCTCCCTAAACCATTGGGCCGCTTTCAGTTTTAGCTTTTCGCATACCTTATCCGTGTTTGGAGCACCAGCTGGTGAACCATAAATTGTAGGGTTCTTTGTTTTATGGTTCACCGGGTGGTTTGCTAACATCAAGAAATGGAATAATCGAGAATCCCGAGTAACAGGCCAGGCCGCTAAGGTAGCTAAATATAACAACCCGCAATTTTTATCAATGTAAATATCCATCTATTAATATGCAATGTACAATCTATCTATTATATATGAACTCACCTTTTTCCAGGGAAATTTTTCCCTTTATTACATTACTTACTTTGCCAATATCTCAATGTGCAACATTTCTTACATAACTAAAGTTAACGGACTCACGCAACCTATCTATGGCAATCCTATCTTCATATATGTCAAGCAATCATCATAACATGTCAATTCAATATCATAATATCATTTTTACAAAGTACATTACTCATATAATGTGTCAATTACAACATTATATCAAAACGGGATTTAAACCGTTATTGTATACCTCTAAACCCTAATTCTATGAAAGATTAACATCTAAAGTGAATGCACAAGATACTAAAGCAAATGTACAAACAATATAACATCTCATTTGAAATATAAAATCTCTTCAAGTCAAGGTACAAGTCTTTAAAAGCTCAATATACAAGTCATTAAGCATGATCTCCAAAATAGCCGTTTTACCTTTGTTTTCATTCTATTTTCTTCACCATCATTTGTGTACAAGCTACTACACTCAATATACAATGTGTAAACCCTAATTATTCTATTCATAAGCTTTCATACATCTTATTGCACTCAAAACCCTAATTCAAAACCCTAAACCCTAAAACCGAGCTAGTTTCTAAACCATGACCCGTTTCTTGATTTTTATCCATTGTAAAACCAAAATAACACTCAAATAAGTTGTAATAACTTAATTTACAACATTCTCAATCATATTCCATCATCATTTCATCATTTTACTTCAATTATACAAGAGATAAACCTAGAAAACCCTAATTGTGCCCTAATTGGAACTTTTGACCCGTTTACTCATTTTCTACCCATTTTAACCCAAACCACCTATCAAATTTTAATTATAATCCTTAATATAAGTCTTATGATTAGTAACCTATCATTCTTAATCAAATGTACACGAATTACAAGCTAGAAAACTTAACCTGAACCCTAATGAGCCCTAAATGTACCCGTATACACCCTTTTCTCATTTTAACCCATTTTAAAGTTCTATATTGCAAACAAGCACCTCAATGACTAAGATCCTTCATCCCTAAGCTACTTAAAAGCACCTCATACAAATATATACTTCATTTATAGTTTAAAAATTGATAACATGGTTACTTGTTCTTCTTTCTTAGCCGCGACATACCAAGACCAAGCCAACACATCAAGGCTTCTTTCTAGCTTAAACAACACATCCTATAGCCCATCCTCATCACCCTATAGACATCATACATGTCCTCTCCTGGTCACATAACTTCCCTTGGCCTCCAAGTCCAATTCACCTATAAATAGAACCTTAAACACTTCATTTTAAACCATCCCCCACTTCCTCCTCTATAACCCTTACATAGAAGCAATCCTTTGCTCTAAGAGATCATAAGAGGTCTTAAGAAATCTCAAGTTCAGAAAGGAAGAAAAAGAAACAAAGAAACGAAGCCCGGGAGTCGTTATTCTAGGCGTACGAAGCTAAAAGTCCTGATTTTGACCCGTTTCTAAGCTATAAGCTCAAACCAGGTTCTCTAAGATTATATTATGTATTCATGCCGTCATAATGTTCATATGATCATGCTAAAATCATAATATAAAGCTTTGAACTAAAAAACCTATGTGTTTTACCTTTTTGATCCAAAACCGTACACCCAAACCCTAATTTTATGTTTTTGCTTAATCTATAAGGTAAGCTTGTAAACTATTGTTATAATATATCCCAATAATCTTAACTAACATTAAAATAAGTGCTTTGATAAGTCATGAAATAATTTGAATTTAAAACCCACGCGTTTTCGTTTTAAAACCCTAATATGACCCGTTTTGCTTCCTAACTTAACAAATCGTTATTTTAAACTTGCATTGCGTTAAATCTTCATATTTTAGTTTATTATAACTTATAAATGTCTATTGAAATGTTAAAATAAGCTTGCATGGCAATTTGGACATGTTTTGTAAATATTATCCATGCAAGGGGTATATATCGTAACTTTCAGAAACTTATAACTAAAAGGACTAAAAATGTCATTTTATCAAAGTTATAACTACAGGGGTCTATTATGTCACTTTTTAAAGTGCAAGGTTTACTTGGTATATCTTTTAAACTTGAAGGACCAAACTCGTAAAAGTGCAAACTCCAAGGGTATATTTTGCCACTTTTCATACTCAAGGGTCTAAAATGTAACATTTATAAAAAGTATAAAAATGTATTCAAAACATTACAAGACATAAATTTAATTAACGCTTGACGTGCTTAACATTTCCAGATATTGAATAAAACGCTTAAAACTGCTTATGTTATAACTATTATATCATTCATCATCGATGTGCTTTCAAAAATCATGTCCCGGATTCATATCATACCACAATACTAGGGAGCTTCATATTAAGGAGTTTCATCTTGGTATTACGTTCTGACTGAGTTGTTGGGTTTACGATTTAAAGTGCCCTAGCTCCTCAAACATTTACTGAATGACTTCTGAATTATGATGGCCCGAACGGTGTTATGATAATTTTTATATCAAAACCAACATCGATGTAAAATCTTACATATTCAATCAAACTAAGACTTGACATATTAACCCAGGTTGCGTGTGACGAAGCCGTTACTTTCATCCCTATACCTTTGCTATCAATTTCCCTATACCGTTCAGGTAAGTTCATAGCCTCGCATTTCAATCTTTTTATAAACCCGCGAGGGGGATACATGCTATAAACATGAATGCAATTATTTCTGTATGCTATTTCAATTTACTATTGCCTAAGTAACTGCTTTTCCTTTAAGTCCCCATAATCATGAACCGTTAATTACTCTTAGTAGTAAGCGCGAATGATAAACATGAATGCAATTATTTCTGTATGCTATTTCAATTTACTATTGCCTAAGTAATTGCTTTGCCTTTAAGTCCCCATAATCATGAACCGTTAATTACTCTCAGTAGTAAGCGCGAATGATGTGAATAGATCTATTTGGGCTGGACTCCCCGTTGGTGTACCCAGTTACGTGTAACCAATTGCACA
>BQNB010036243.1:24086-47713 GCA_026074375.1 Tanacetum coccineum
AGTGTCGGTAATGTCGAACCAGTAGGAACAAACATTTGAAACTGATAAGGACCTTCATCAAGTGCTTTGTTAAGCCACTTTCGGTTTTCTCTTTTTCGATTTATGTATCATCTAAATCTACTTGCCTATGGTATATAACTACCCCTTTCAAGCATGGGAGGCCTAGTCTCAGAACTGGCATCAGCGAGAGATTGTTGATATGTTTTGGATGTCGACATTACGTATGATTTAAAGAATGGATTTTTGTAGAAAAAAACAAGTGATATTTGTGAGAAAAATCCTAAATTCGGTAACAATTGTCAAATTCGGACAACACTGTTCTCGGATAACAAGTAGTCTGAAACTCGGTATACTTCTCGGACAAAACTAAAAACTCGGACAAAGACTACTATCAAACTCGGTAACAGTACAAACGTATTAAACTCATAAATCCACTTATCCCAAAAATCGATTATCTTGTTTTTAGTAAAAAAAATCGATTTAATCAAACTCGATAGAACCGAGATTTGAAAAATTCTTTGATTATGGATTAACAATAACCACAAACTCGATAAAACCGAAATTTATGATGACTGAATAATCCAAAACTCATATAACATCAAACTCGATAGAACCGAATTTGATTTACTCGTTTAACAATTGCCGAATTTGTATTACAAAAACACAATTCACGATGAAACCGTGAAATTGTGATGTTTTAACACTTTGTAAGCTAATTTCCGAGATTAAATCACTAAATCCTTATTCACACTTTTCGATAAAACCAAAAATGTGTGAATACTTATGAAACTCGATAGACAACCGAGTTTATGAATAACCACCTAATATACGTTTTTCGATAGAACCGAAAATGCGTATATATCTATTACAACACTTTTCAATCGAAATTAAACTAATAGTGATACTCAAATTTCCGAAAATGTAAAGAAATGATCCGAAAATAGTAAAACCCCTTCCGAGAATGGTAAAACACTTCCGAGAATGCAAAATCCACAGTAATTCGTCACGTCAAATCCATTAGAATACTCGATAATGATCAATTACTCAAAAAAGCTGCCAAAATACACATCGAAAGATCAAAAATCTCAACCGAATCCTCCGAATTGCATTGTATGGTACTCGGACGTGTAACAATCCACAAATCGAATCACTCTAATTCTCTAATGGCGTATGATACCACTTGTTAGGTCTTGTTTATCTTGAATCATACATAATCAACCATGAAAGCTTAGAGAGAATAGTAGAGGAAGGCAAGTATTTAATTTTCAAATATTATAAAATGGAGGGAAAAAGGAAAAGATTATTACAAGGCTTACCCTTCTAATGGTGATTAGAAGGGGTATTTATAGGAGAGGGAAGGAAGCTTCCCTTCCTTTATTTTTCTAATGTTTCACTTCTAGTCCCTATACTTTGGTAATTATGCTATTTCATTCTTTTAGCATAATAAACCTTATTACAAACTATTTTATTCTTAACAAAATAAAGACTAAAAACTAAATATAATAAAACCATATAATCGGCACTTTTTATGAACCTAACAGTCTGTTAGCGAGATTTAAGTCTCGAATTAGCTTTTGTGCACCTATTGATTGGATTATGATAGAGTTGGATTAAATTAGGGTTTATCAGTGATGGACATGAAACAAGAAGAAGAAGAAGAAAGAAAGGGTTTATATTGTGGCCGAAAAGATATTATGCCCTACTTTATTATTATGTCTTTTATCATGTATTTTCCCTTCAACTATACATATATTGTTTCCTTACACCCCTCCCTTGCTTATAAAAACTTTGAAAATATTCTAACTTTCAAAAATGCTTAATAAAATACTAGCAGGGTATTTTGTGCAAAACGGCGGCGGGTACCCCGTGATTATATTTTGTCTGGCGAGCAAATGTTGTTCGTTTATAAGTATTTTCTAACAATAACTTTACGAACTTGTAGAGTTGTTGTATAGCGACGACAATGTTTATTTTTTTAACAAAATCTGATAATGTTAATCTGTGTGCGTAAATGATTTTCTTGTCGATTTATATGCAACGGATTCAAATGTTGCACCATAAAAACACTCTTTTTTCTCATAATCAATAGTAACACAAATTATATACATATATACATAGCCTTATCGACGTTTCACATATATATTAAGTTATTTTATGAAACAATGAAACACGTACTCGTCTTTTTTAAATTATAGTTGTACCATATTATGATAATTATATTTTATGTGTGGTATTAGGCTTAGATTAAATTATAACAAATAGGTCATTTGTAAATTCATAGTTAAGTGGTTAACAATATAAGAAATGCAGCTATTTTTTTCAATGAATTATAAGTGAATATTCTCTGATAAAGAGGTCTGTTAGCGATAATTAAGTCTCGAATTAGCTTTCGTGCAGCTATTGATTGGATTATGATAGAGTTGGATTAAATTAGGATTTTTCTATGATGGGCATGAAACAAGAAGAAAAAGAAGAAGATGAAAGAAAGGGTTTATGTCGTTGCCGAAAAGATATTATGCCTTACTTTATTATTATGTCTTTTATCGTGTACTTTCTCTCAACTACATATATATTGTTTCCTTACACCCCTCCCTTTCTTATAAAAACTTTAAAAATGTACAAAGTTTCAAAAATGCTTAATAAAATACTAGTAGGGTATTTGCGCAATACGGCGGCGGGTACCCCGTGACTAAATTTTGTTTGTAGAGGAAATGTTGTTCGTTTATAAGTATTTTCTAACAATAACTTTACGAACTTGTAGAGTTGTTGTATAGCGACGACAATGTATATTTTTTTAACAAAATCTGATAGTGTTAATCTGTGTGCGTAAAGGATTTTCTTGTCGATTTATATGCAACAGATTCAAATGTTGCACCATAAAAACATTCCTTTCGCTCTTTTTTTAGGAAAGGGTTTTCCCGAAAAAATATATTACACAAAAAAATGTTGAAGTACAAAAGGTGTAGGTGAAGTCCTATAACCCAGCCTGTTACATGGGCAATACAAAAGCACCAAAAAGCAAAAACGAAAAACTACCACGCAACTAAAGTGCTGCCGGCCAAACACATATCATAAGAAAGACAAGCCAATCTTATGAGAATTAAAAACAACAAACTATTTCCTAACACGACCTTTAAGTCGGATATTAAATTGATCTCTAAACTTATTACCTTTGGGAAATAGAACTTCATCCACTTCATCATCCGACTCTAAGTCATCAATCCACATAGACGATTGCTTGCAAGACCCTTGTGCTTCAAATATATTATTCGAATCCTTAAGAGCTTTGAATGAATTTTTGAGATTGAGATCCTCCACAATGGAGGTCTTACCAAAAGATGACTGAGAGGTAGAACCCTCTTTTTGATCATTAGCTCCTAAATTAGAAGCATCCCCCATATCCTTGCCTGGTTTGGGAACGGGCCGATATTGGAAATTAGGAGTAGGTTTAGAAAGCTTAATACCAATGATTTGTCGGTGTTAAGTTGAACCCGCTTTCCCTTTCTTCCTACGAGCTTTAACTTTGACAAAAACTTCTTCTTGATCTGCCATAAGATTAGGCTTGTTAGCAGCCATAGACGGAGCTTTTTGGACATCCTTTTTAACACGATTCGGGCATGTAGTAGGACCATGTCCAAATCTTTTACAAGCTACACAATGCGGTGGCTTCTACTCGTACTCCACTCTAATAACTTACCTTATATACCGGGTACCCTCTTCATTTGGAATTGCCATAATAACTTCTTTCTTCAAATCAGAATCCGAACTAACCTCAATAAGAGCCCGAGCAAAACTAATTCCGCCCCATGACTCGACACACATAGAACAAGTAAACGTATCCAACATGACAGGTTTACCCATTTTAGTAGCAATCAAACTCATACCATCTTCTGAGTAAGCAAGTAACGGCACATTATGCATTTTAACCCAAATCGGCACTTTAGTAACCTCGCCACTCGCCACTCTCGAATTGCATCTTCCCATTTTGGGTTTTTGGCCTATAAATACCCCTCCTTAGCTCTTGTATTCCTCACCTCTTTCCATTCTTTCTTTCTCTCTTTTTTTTCTCCTACCCTCTAAGTCTAACACCTCTTGTGTTCTTAATCTTCAAATCTATCATTCTATTAAAGAACACATCTTCACAAGAGAGATACACATGTACCTAATCCACACTTGTATGTTATTAGTCGAGGGTCTTCTTTCTTATACCCTTTCTATTAGAATCGAGTCTCTAGGCTACGTTAGGACTTGATTTAAACAATCAACTTTTCATTCAATATGATTGTAAGGGAAGTCTTATATTTTTTTAAGTTTCGTATTATAATATATTTGAATTAATGAAATTATTTGAATAACAGGGAAATTTTTTTGTGGTGGAGGGGGGGGGGGGAGGGGAGCAAATGACATGAGTTTGGCGTGTTATGAGTGAAGATGTGTTTTGGATGTGTATATTAAAATGACGTGACGTTGAGGTGACACTGAAAAGTGTATTTTGACATGCTTTTGGCATGCCACTATACCTAATGCTTCAAACCAAATTTTAACCTTAAGGGCCCGTTTGGTTGGGAGGTTTTCATGGGGTTGGACTCAAAGATTGATTTTAAAATCTTTGTTTGTTATATAATATGGGTTTTACAAATGGGTTCACACCCTCAAAACCTACTATACTTAAATCCACATGTTTTCTCTATATATCTCTCTTTACTCTCTACATTTTAATACAATTTTCCTCAAATTTATATATAAATTTATAAAATAATAATTTATCTTTTTATAATTTATTTTCTCTTTTTTACATCCAATCTAAATCTAAATTTAAGGGTCCGTTTGGTTTATTAAGAGATTTCGATTTGGATTTGAGTTTGAATTAGGATTAGGATTTGGATTTGATGTAAGTTATAAGAAAAAAAGTAAGAGAGAGAAAATATATAAATAATATAATATTATTATTTAAATATATACATATGAAAATTATTTAAATTTAATGATAAAATAAACATTTAAATAAAAATAAAAGTTAAAAATACATCATGGCCCATTTAATTTTGAAAAGACAAAAATTATCAATAAAGAAATTATAAAACCAGATAAAAGAGCTAGGAGTCTAGTATGAAAAATATTTTGCATTCAACTCATTCCTTGGACCCCACTTTTGTATACCAAACAACAAAATATTGTTGTCAAGTCCGAATCCCATGTCAAAACTAGCAGCCAAACGAACCCTAAATTCTAAACCCGTTTACAAACCAAACGAACCTTAAATTCATCTGCAAACCAAATGGTGATTTAAAATTCTAAAAGATGTATCCAAATTTCAAGACCGACAAATAGATAATAGCCACCTGGCACAATAAGTAAGTGACAAATAGAATTGAGTGAATGAGTGAAATTATTCGAGTCAGAAAAAATTAATTGATTCATATCGCTACTTTACTCATTTTATATGGATTCAATAGTTTTAAATGCCAGATTTCATCCCAATTCCTAAGGTACACGCTAATTTTACATGCTACCTTGGTTACAGTAAGAGTAGATAAATTTAGTGGGTGTTTGGGATAGCTTATTTTTTTTCTACTAATCTGCTTATATAAGCATTAGCTGTTTTGTGTTACCCAAACTATATTCGTTTATCTTGGTAACACAAAAGCAGATTCTTTAAGCAGGCAGGAAGCGCCTTATACTGCTTATTTTGTTGTTTCTTTAAGCTTATATGTGACTTTACGAGCTTAATTAATTTTGGCTTATATTTCACAAGTCGTAATTTTTCAGCTTATATTGAGACTTGTGTGCTTATATAACCTCATTATGATATAACAAGCTTATATAAGCCCTTAAGTCTCATAATAAGCTAGAAAAAATTAAGACTTATGATATATAAGCCAAAATCAAATAAGCTCGTAAGCCCACATATAAGCTTAAACAAATAAACACGGAAACTTTTTTTTGGTGCAAGGTGAACATTTTTATTAATTACCAACATATAACAACAAATAACAACAAGCCCAAACATGCCTGGCTTATACAATCTCAAAACAGAAACTATAGACCTATCCGATATCGCCTATATGTCTATCACTATAGAAAAGAACTCGGACAAAAGAAACCATTCCCTCTGATTCTACCCATACAGAAACAGAGGAGGATTTAGCCAGGGAAGCTAAACCTTATGTTCACCTAAAAGCACCAATACCATAATCTCACAATTACATTTCCACAACTCCTACCAGACTACACCATTCAACCCACAATGGCATAGCCTTGGCAAGAGAGGTGTTAGGATTATGAAAATCCATGTAAAAGACTCGGTCACCCCGTGTAATGTCTAGCATAGGTTAGCTCATAGCCTTAATATTAATCGTTTAATTACCGTATGACTTATGGTGTTGGGCCGGGTATTTACCCACATGTTAGCCCACTCTATAGCCCACTTAGGGGCACAAAACTCATGTATATATACCCCTTTCTAGCCATGGGAAGGGGTTGGTTGATCATTTCATAATACACACACATAAGGTATAGTTTCTCTTACTAGAACTCATTTTCTCTCTCTACAAAGTAGGCGAACCCCTAAATTATTGATTGTGTTATGATATCCAATATCCTACATATGGTCCTTCAGTCTCTTGGAAATATGCAAGAGAGGAAAGATCCCATTCATTTGTGAAAACGGCTTGACCATTGCAAGGAATTTTGAGAATTTGGCCAAATTGTGCAAGAGTAAGAGTGATGAATTCATTTTGAATCATGAAAGAGATGAGGATGTGATCGGAGTATTCTCTTTGAAGAGTGACTTGACTGTAAAAGTCTAGAACGAAATGAGGGACAATTGGCTCATTGATTTCGTAGAGACAATTGAGATGAACATTGGAAAAACAACGATCAATGTGATGAGATGTGTAGTAAAGTTGATTAAAAACTCTACCCTCATGAATACATCGATCTTCGATAGGTTTGTAAAAGTTTGCGATAGTGGGAGAAATGCCTGGTGTTTCGGACACTTTGGGAATGTATGATTTAGTGAGAGGGATATCGCCAATAATTGCTCGAGACATATTTACCTAAACAAGACAACAACAAAATAAAACTTTACTACAAAAAATATATAATTACAGAAAATGAAGGTTTTAAAAACAACATTGTGGAACAAAGATTACTTCGACTCTAAAAATAAAAACCTAAGAAGTAATCCAAATGCCCCTTTATTAACGAAAGACTTGACCAAGAGCGTCGAAAGATATACATTAAGTTGTATATTTCGACGACTAATATGAGTTCATTACATGTAACTTAACAAAAATGAAATAATGTTTATTTTGACTCAAGACTATGATTTAAGACGATAAACCAAACGCCCCCTTATTTTAGAAGTTTTATTAAAATTATCAAAATATATATGAATTATATATCTTGAAGACTAATACATGTTTATTATGTGTTTATATACGTGATAAAATGGAGTGATGGTCATTTCGACTCTAGACCACGATCATTGCAAATGATCCAAACACCAATTTATTTTTGTAAAACTTGACTAATGATGTCGAAAAGTATATATTGAGTCATGTATGTTTTGATAATCAATACATGAACATTTTAACGTGTTTTTGGCATAAATCAACAATGTACAAGTTCTTCTTTTGAAATTTTCTAGTTAAAAATGAAAATGTATATATATTTTTATGAAATTTTCGACCCCAAAATGTTTTTTAGTGATTCAATCCTATTGAAATTTTGAATTCCTATTACTACGGGAATCATAATAGTTATGAATTGCCTAATCTAAACATAAGAAAATAAAAAGACACAAAATCAATTAAAAAATACCAATTTTGATTAATAATATAATTGAATGAAATCGAAGAAGAAAAGCATGAAAAATCTTACAATAGATGTTGTTAATCAAGTTGTTGGTGTTTGCCCCTTGCGAAATCGGACTGATTTTGGGTTTGGAGGTTTGATTTTGAGGTTTTTGTGTGGGTATGTTCATCACAGCAGCATCAAGGGAAGAGGGAAAAATAAAATGGGGTGTTTGGTAATGGATTTTGCTGAGGAAATAGGTGTTTGGCGATTTTAAGTGGCTGGCCCCCTTAGCTAAGGGGGACGCCCTCCATTACACGGCCGGTCCCCTTAGCTCTAAGGGGGCCACCCATCTGACGACCAAGTTTTCTTGGCTTTTCGATTTTAACTAGTTTTTATCAATATAAAATTATTAAAATACGAGGAAAGCTACTAGTAATATTATTTGAGATAATCTAGTTCTCAAAAAATAACGTGGAAGGTTTATAGAAAAATTTACTTCTCGTTTGATTAAATGGACTTAAATAATTTCGGATGAAATATTTAAGTTGTTAGGATTTTTAGACCGATAAAAGGTTTAGACATGATTGACGAAATTTGGTTTATACTTTAATTAATCTTTCGTTAATTAAAAATACTTTGATTATTCCGGTTGAGATAACCAAGTTGTCAAGCCGAGAAAAGATTTAGTGAAGACTAAGTGACGTTTTCAATTAACCTCTTGTTAATTGAATACATTAATTACTCCGGATGAAATAATTAATTGTCACGATTTAGATTGTTTGCGTGGAAAGAGAGATGATGAATACGTGATGATAATAAAAGAGTAAAATGGAGTCAAAGCTTGATAAGCCGGTTCCTATAGACGTTGTTCTTTGTAGACATGTAGTCGAAGCGGATGTCGTAGTCGAATGGAGTTTGTTTCATCCATAGTGTTTTGATGTCATGCCTTTCCGGGTAGTTTTACGTACCTATAAAATATATAATAAGAATACTACTTAGTAAATCCAACTATTCACCTTTAACTATGGAAAAAGTTTAAAACTACAAAAATGAAAATAATAATAATAAAATATAGACGTATGTTTAAAAAACCGGTAAGTATGATCACCCGGTCTTAATCCCAACGACTAGTGAAATTGAAACCACGTTTAGGTTCGGATCCTGATTTGAATGAAGCAAAGATATTTTGGATAAGCTATTACTACGAAATTAAGAAGCAACAAATAATGACAATTAAGCAAATAAACAAATTTTAAATCCTAAAAATGTAAACTAAAATTTTACTAGATAAAGAAAAATTGCCGAAGATTATTAAAAACAAAAGCCCTAATTTTTATCTCTTTATAAAAGTTTAATTAAACTAATTAAAAATCAAACCTAAATACTAATTAAAATTAATAAACTAAATTAAAACTTAACTAAGGACTAATGGTGCAAATACCTAAGAAACTAACGGGGAAACTAACAAACTAACGGAGGGACTAACTGAAAAACAATTAAAATCGAAAAGTTACACTTTCTCTACCCTGATAGAACTATCATCCGACAACAAACAAAGTCTATAAGCATTCGAAATTTTAAAGAGCTTAAATGAAAAACTCAAAGAAGCAAGTTATAAAGGAAGACAGGGAAACAAGATTAATAAAGGGCTACTTGGCGGAAACTCACAAATAAGCTCTCAAAGAGCTTATCTTTAAAAGCTGTTACAGAAAGGGGGCTTATCCCATGGTTTTAAAAATAAGCTATAAAAAACTCAAAAAAGATCAAAATGAAAAAGAAAGAGTTCTTAAAGCTTATGAACTTAATCTATAAATGAAAAGAAACTAAAGCTTAAACTACTTTTTATCTACTGCAATTGATCATGAAGTAAGCAAACTCAGGAAATAAGCAAAGTAACACAAAATCCAAGCAAGATAAAAACTTTATTAAGCTAAATTAGACTCTAAAACTTTAAGGACTTATTAAACTACTTATAATCTATCTAATTAAGCTGTAAAATCTATACTTAAAAGCTGAATTAACAAATTTAAATCCTTAAAGACTCTAAGTACTGTTTTTGGAGTTTTCAGGTTTTTATGACTTTTGACAGCTAAATTTAACTAAGTAGATAAGCTAGAAATTGCAAATTAAGACTTAAACCGTATTAAGCTATATTAAAACTTAAATCCTACTGACTTTGATAAGCTAAATCCTAAAATTACCAGTTCTAAATTAAGCTGAGAACACAGCAGTACTAACTGAGGTTAGTACTGCTAGTGTAAAAGTTCAACAGTACTTTCGCTGAAAGTACTGCTGATGCAATGTGGTTTTTAAGAACAGATTCAAGCTATGAATTAAGCTAGAAAATGAAATCTAAAACTGATTTTAAGATAAGCTATAACTAAATTTAATACTACTTGAATTCCTAACTTAAATCTAAGCTAGCAGTACTAACTGATGAAAGCAGTACTAACTTGGAAGTTAGTACTGGTAGTGTAAAGGCTCAGCAGTATTAACTTATGTTAATACTGCTAGTGCAAATTAAGAGTGCACTAAACCAAACACCCCTTTACCATTTTGACAGGACTGAGAAAAGCTTTTTAAGAGAAATTTAATGAACAAGCACTAAATACCAGATAAAAACTAGCTTAAAACAAACTTAACAATCATGATTAAACAACTGAATAAGCAAAATTCTAAAATCTTAACTAATTAAACTAATATTTTTGGATTTTATGAGTTTTTATGACAGAAATTGATAACTAAAGATCTATAACTACTTAAGCAAAAACAGATGAAGATAAACCACTAATAAGTACTAGAAGAGACATTTAAACACTAATAAGCAAAGAGAATAAGCAAATAAGCAATATTAAACATATAAGCTATAACTAAACTATTTAAACTGAAATTAGAGACTAATGAAAAGAGAAACTTACTTGATCCTTTAGCTAAACAAAAGGAACCAATTAAGGCAGCTACAAGCTCTCTAGCTTATGAATAAGCTAGAGTATAAGTCCTTGGGATCTCTTCCAAGTTAAGATCCCCTTCCAAAAGCTCAAATACAATAAGATCCATAATAGATTTAACTGATTTAAGGTTTAGATAAGATTAATACTGAATTCAAACAGCTCTATTTCAGCTTATAGACTGAAAGAGCTTATGAGTAGCTTATTGAGACAATTTTAGCTTATTAAGAGAGCTTATGACTTAAAATGAGAGCTTAGAAAATGAGATTTAAAACACTAAAAACTGAATTTCATTAATTAAAGAAGCTGATTACAATACTTGAAAAAGGAAATTACATTTAAGAAAATTACGAATTTAAACTAAATTACTAAAAACTTAGATAAAAAGAAAAGACTAAAAATCGGATCCCTTGTGTGTGTGAGAATGAGGCCTATTTATAGTGCCAAGCTGAAGCTTCTAGGACCTCTTGCCTTGCTCTCCAAACTTTTAATCTCTGCCATTCATTTCTTCAATCATTTGATCATCAATTGTAGTCGTTGGATCAATTTGTGGACACTCTAGGATTGCCAGCGTGGTCATTCCTTTGATTTGACGTTTGGGTTGTTTTTCTGTGAGGAATTTAGCTACATGAAACCCACATAAACTTGTGCTTCTTTTATAGCCACGTATGCTCAAAGCTTGAGTAGACCAATGATTTCTCTTGATTTGACTGAATTATCCCTGCCATCTTGTAAGAGAGACCTTGAATTGTCTTCCGTACCCTTTAATTTTCATTTGCCCTTTGTTTTACCATGGAGGTGAAAACGGGGGAGACGATGAATAGTAAAAAGGGTTTCCCGCCTACTTTGGACAGTTAAAACTGTTGGAGTTTTGGGAAGTTTACACATTTGGTCCTTGTCTTTCTTTTCTCTCTCTCAAGTTATAAATAACTTTCGAGAAATGCAAGAATGGCCCTTGGAGAAGTTATAAAAGGAAATGGGCAAAGGCTTTGTACTCTTCTGGCTTCGGCTTTGTACTCTTCTTGATTCTCGTGTCCGTGCTTGCTCGTTTTTGATATTTTTGACTTATCCGTACCTGCACACACAAAACACAAATACAAGCATATTTTTGCCATTTTTGGTCTGTTTTGGGTTTAATTGGGTTATTTTAGGTACAAACGGATATGTGTATTTTACACTTATCAATATATATTTGTATAAAATTTTCGACCCAAAAGAAATTTTAGTGATTCAATCCTATTGAAAATTTCGAATTCCTATTACTACGGGAATCATAATAGTTATGAATTACCAAGACCTAATCATAAGAATATAAAAGACACACAAAAATATGAAAAATACCCAATTTTGATTAAGAACAAAATTGAATGAAATCGAAGGAGAAAATTATGGAAAATCTTACAATAGATGTTGTTAGTGTTTGCCCCTTGCGAATTTTGATTGATTAGGTGTTTGGAGGTTGGATTTTGAGGTTTTTGTGTGGGTGTGTTCGTTACAGCAGCAACAGGGGAAGAGGGAAAAATAAAATGGGGTGTTTGGTAATGGATTTTGCTGAAGAAATGAGTGTTTGGCGAATTTAAGTGGCCGGCCCTCTTAGTGATAAGGGGGCCGCCCTCCATTATACGGCCGATCCCCTTAGCTCTAAGGGGGCCGCCTATCTAACGACCAAGATTTTCTTGGTTTTTTGATTTTAACTCGTTCTATCAATATACAATTATTCAAATACGACGAAGCTACTAGTAATATTATTTGAGATAATCCAGTTCTCGAAAAATACGTCGAAGATTTATAAGAAGATATACTCGACATATTTAATTAAATTTTCGTTTAATTAAATGGGCTTAAATAATTTCGGATGAAATATTTTAGTTGTCGAGATTTTTAGAACGAGAAAAGGTTTAGAGAGGATTGACGAAATTTGGTTGACATTTTAATTGACCTTTTGTCAATAAAAAGAAGAGTTTTGCTACAACCACAAATTTTTTACAAAGAAACATCCATTAAATAATGTTGGCTTTGTGTGATTGGGCTAATACAAAAGAAGAAAGAGAAATTGTAGCAAAAACCACCAATTAAACATGGCCACCATCATTTTGTGGATTTTTCTTTGTAAAGCTTTTGTGGATGTAGCAAAAACACTAAAAAAAGAAATCCATTGGTTATATTCTAATGATATAACCAAGTTGCAAGCGAGAGATGGTTTTAAAAAAGATTAATTGATGTTTTCAATTAATCCCTCGTTAATTGAATTTATAATTACTTTGGATGAAATAATTAATTGTCATGATTTAGAATGTTTTCGTGAACGAACGAGAGATGATGTACGGTGACGGATGATAAAGAGAAAAATGGATCAAGGCTCGATAAGACAGTTCCTATAGGAAGTTGTTTCCTATTGTAGAACGGCGTGGTTTGACAGCAGATGTCGTAAGTCTAAATGGAGTTTGTTTCATCCATAGCGCTTTTGATGGTCATTACTTTCCCGGCCGCTTGTAAATAGAGCGGAAAACTAATCCAAACAATCCTAAAACACATATTATCTACTTCTATGTAGATGGACATAAAAGATTTCCATATTATAGAGGTACGTAGAGAATTCTAAATCAACTCATTGAGGGCAAAGTTCATCATGAACAATTTCTTGCTTTTTACTTAATTCTAGATAACCAATCAAATGACATTTCTAGTGACTACACTATTTTCTCAAGCTTAATTTATATTCTATTAACTATAACCCTTTTGTTAAACAAATATTACTTGTAACATGATAACACATAATCATTTAATACTTTGCACATAATCTATATTCTAAGTAATTAGGAAAGAAGACATACCTTTGCCTATGATATATTTTCTTCAATATCTTCTATTGAAGATGCTTTGATTGAAGGCAATTCCATTTGGTTACTTCGTCATGAAGTTGAGAATGAATGATCTTCAATCTACTCGTCAGGTTCCAAAATATGTTCACAAACATATCTACCTAGATGATGTGGCAATTCAACCATTTGGTCCCCAATGTCTCATGGGCTCAAAATTGTTAGTGCCGAACATATTTTGCATAGGTTGCATTTGATTCTGATACATATAGGGTGGACACATTCCCCATGGAGTTAAGCTTGGTTGTTGTGAAAAATTCCACATTGAATGATTGGTGTTAGGGTAATTTTGTCTACCTTGATCTCTCCTCGGTTGTGGTGTTTTAGCCCGAGGGTGAGAATTATTAGTTCTTTTTGGAGGAGGAGTTTTTGATCTCATTTTGGGTCTAGTAAATCTGACTCTAGGTTTTAAGGAAGGTTTATAAAAACATTTTACTTCATCGTCGCTTGAAATGGGAATTTTAGTATTGTTTATAAGTATGAATTTAGGTCTTGGGCTTGAATTTGATTTTACTAATTTTTTTAGGTTCAAGCTCTTGTGACTTTACAAAATTTACTTGTTTAGTCTCACTTGTTGATCCTTCGGTAAAATTAAATCCTAGACCGGATTTATCTCCGGATGATTTTTGAAGACTTAACATTTTCTTAAGTGAGTGACTACTATTATTAAATTGATTGAGCTTAGAGATTTCTTCCTTAAGCCTTTTATTTTCAAATTTAAGGTCCTGGCATATTTTACATTCTTCATTAGCTTCTTTACCTTTTTCTAATTTATATAGTTTATTTTTTAGTTCGAGTACTTCATTTTCTAGCCTATTTTTAATTAGTTTTAGTGATTTATTTTTATCCATGACTTTTAGACCTACTTTGCATAATCGACTATACTCACTATCTAAATCTTTTTCGTCTAACGACGATAAGTCATCACTAAAAAATTCGATTTCGGATAGTACCTCATTGGATGCTTTAGCCATAAGACAATTTTCGTCGTTCGTCCTTTCTTCTTTATTTTCATCGCTATCACTCCATGTTCCTTCAACGAAGGCTCTTTGATTATAGTTTCTTGACAGTTTTGGGCATTCTTCGATGAGATGATTTGGATCTCCATATTTAAAGAATTTTCTTTTCTTGTTGCCATTCTTGTCATCTTTATTTCTTTGGGGTGACTTTCTTTCATCGTATGGTTGTCTTACAAATCATCCTTGTCTTTTGAAAAATTTCTTAAAGTCTCTCACGGCCATGGCGTATTCTTCGTCTTCACTATCGGAGATCGAACTATCTTCATCACTATATTCCTTTTTATCCTTCAAGGCAAGAGACCTACTTTGTCCTCTTTTGCCTTTGACCATTTCGGAATCTTTCTTTATTATCACTTCATAAACTTTCAAGTTTCCAATAAGTTCGTCAAGAGATAGTGATGTCAAGTCCTTCGATTCTTCAATAGCCATAACCTTTGCGCGCCATTTAGGATGAAGTGCCCTAAGAAATTTCCTAACATATTTCTTGCTAGAAAAACCTCCATCAAGTTCTTTTAGACTAGTACTAATAGTGTTAAATCTAGCAAATCCATTATCGATCGATTCCTCTTCTGGAATCGTAAATTGTTCATATTGTTGAACAAGAAAATCTATTTTATTATCTTTGACTTGACTATTACCTTAGTGAGTGATTAATAATGTATCCTAAATTTCTTTTGCGGTTTTACACATAAAAATTCTTTCGTGTTCTTTACGTGGCAAAGCATTATAAATTACTATTTTAGCTTCATTATTTTTGGCGAGTTTTTTTAAGATCATCACTTTGTTTATCAAATGGTACAATTTCATTCTTTTTAGTTTTGGGACTATTTTGAACAGGGAGAAAATCACCATAGGCAATAACATGACAAAAATCTAGATCTTTTGATTTCACATAAGTTTTGAATCTATTTTTCCAATAAATAAATCCATCAATTTCAAATAGTGGTGGTCTTTGCATAGATTGCCCTTTTAAATATTATTTCGATTCCATAGATCGATTCAAGTTTTAAAATAAAATTTATTTTAAAAATCTTGTTTGACGTGGCCTCTGATACCAATTGTGGAAAACTAGAATGGGGGTTGAATAGTTTACCGCTTTTTGGTTTAATGTATTGTTATTGTATAAAAACTTATATTCGACTTTATGTGATCTCAATATATGCACAATATGAACAATACAAGTAAGTAAATAAATGATTACACAATATAAAATAAATATACAAGACAAGAGATAAGAGTTAGAAAAATCAAACCACAACACAAGGATTTATAGTGGTTCGGTAACTGAGATCTCATTACCGAATTCTTCCAAAAGATCATCCAAAATGGGTTTAGTAGCCGGTGCTACATAACCTTCGTTAGGTGGTGTGGTGTGTAGGGTTTTTGGGATCAAAGGTTGTATAACATCTTCTATTACCTCAGGAACGTTAGGTGTAAGGAATTGCCTAATTCGTTCTACGTCTTCAACCGTAATATCCCACATATCAAATGTATCCCTATCATCACCATCTTCCTTCTGATCGTCCTCTAAATCATCATCATGTTCATAAATACTATCCTTATCTATATCGTGTTCCATTTGCTTCAAGTTTTCATCTCATATTCTAAATAAGTCGTCCATTATCTTAAAAAAGTCAGAATCCTTCTTATCCACGGGAGTGTTAGGTGTTTGAGCGAAAAATTAGGGTGTGAAACCATTTGAGTAATTATTTAGCGTATTCTTATCTAGGCCTTATTTAGCAATGTACAGATTATATTCAGCTATAATCATATTTTCAAAGTTAACATTGTTTTTTACCTCGGTAGATACTAAATAATTCTTAGGATAAGGTTGAACAGGTGGAGGAGGTATGTAATGAGAATACGGATAGTAAAAAAGTATTACTCTTATTCCGGTAAGAAGAGCTGAAATCCGCCTCATCATAATGTATTGGACTTCTTCTGGATCGAACATCATCCCAAAATCACGTTTCTTTCACAGCTTCATACTTAAGGTATTCGCTCATCCTCATGTTCTCAATGTCAGGCTCCATTTCCATGTTTCTTGAAAATCAAACAAGAGATAAAAGTAGATTATGCTATTACAAGGAAACAAATACTGAAATAAAATATACAAAACTTAAATTTAAAACCTAATTGGCTCCTCGACAGCGGCGCCAAAAACTTAATGCGTATTTTCTTTTAAATATTAATTTATCAAGTTTTAAATTTATAAAACTCGATCTACCTGACAACGCACTAACGGGCAGAGAACCCGATCGTAGGTAGTATAGAATGGTAAATCCGAGGTCGTCCCAAGAGCTAAGTTGTAATTAGTTTTAATTTGAAATGTCACGTTTAAAAATGGTTTTTGAATTGATTTAAAATGAATTTAAAATAACAATAAAATTAAAAACTGAAAACTAAAAGAGTCAGGGATATCAGGAGAGAAAGCGTGCTAACCTAGTTACTTCATTACTACTATTATGAAAACGTTTTCATATGCAATGTTAAACTATGGTTTCATTAGTGGTTTCTAAGGTCGATACACTTGAATAGGTATATTTAGTCTATCCTATACTCCCCGCGATTCTGAATCAGTCTAAATCGTATAGGAGGTAGGTTATCCAGGTTGTAGTGATTAATCCCATCTATTCCCAAAACTTATGTAATAACCTATACAGATTATTAACCCCCTCTGAAAGAGTTCCTGTGCTTTTTAAGTATATTGATTAGGACGGAGACCGGTTAGTTCCTACACTAGGGACGGAGTAATAAATCCTTCCTAGTACCCGTTTGATCCCATATTGACATGATAATCTAATAATGGGTAAAGCAAGATCCAAACCACCCGTACTACCAAAACCCAGGGTTACACGATAGTCAAGGAATATCTAACGAAACCATAATCTAACAGGAAACAAAACATCATAACAATAGTAACTACATAACTAGGCCAGCACTTTAAGTGCTTAGCCGATCATGGTAACGGAAACACAACAAGAAATAAAAGTAATCATAGATTGAAAGCTCATAATTCTTACAGTATTCGTATTTGAACGATTAAATACAAAAAGTAAATAAAGTGTGATCTCTCTTGGACTCCAGGTGGAATTCTTCGAAGGTTGGAAGTCTTTCTCGCCTCTCGAATTGGCTTTGGAGGAAGCGATGTCGGAATAGCTGAATGAGGCCTCTATTTATAGGTATCAAAACTGTTACGGCGCAATTGATAAAGGTGTTACGCCGTAACCTTCATACACGGCATTCCATAATTAAGCAATTGTTACGGCGTAACCAGATATGGTGTTACCTGTAACGTTTAAATAATTTCCATAAGTTTGTGATCTTCATTCCATATATGTGGATCTTCATGATTACGGTGTAACCATAAGGTGTGTTACGCCATAACTCTATCTTTGGTAATATTTCCTTCCAAATACATGTTTACGGCATAACTGGATATGGTGTTACGCCGTAAAGTTGTCCTTGATCTTCGTACTTGCTTAATTTATGTTACGGTGTAACCAGTTTTGGTGTTACGCCGTAACATTCTTCAAATAATTGCACTTTAAGCCCTTTTTCCCATGTTTCTTGTTATTTTCCTGGATTTTACCTAAAAACTACAAAATGATAGAAAATATCTCATTTTTGAGTATTAGTGAAACATTTGCAGGTAATATAAGGGGTATTTTGCCACTAAAAAGTATTAAATATTTGATGTTATCAGTAACGAAACACTTCTTCGCCCTACTCTACTCCTCGAGCACCAAACTCGAGAGTTCTCTTCACTATGTCAACAAATTCCTTTTAGGCGGAGAAGACTGTATACAAGTAGCTTGCACCAATTTCCGACACAAAGCCAAATGTCGAGTTCTAATCTTAGCTACAACCAATCTACTACACACCTTGTATTTTAAGGACTAAAATACTAACCGCACTATCAATACTTCACTTCACCTAGACTCCAACACGATCACTCAAATCTAACTATTCTCACTATTGTCACCACGATCTAACTATACTTTTTATGATTACCACGATCTAACTATTACACACAATTACACAATATACACAATATACACAAATGATTTACAAATTATGATACAATTGTAACTACGTTACGAGAACACAAACTAGGCTATAATACTTTGTAACTTGATGGTAGGAAGTATTCTTCTCTTGCACTCGAGGATCTAAGATTGAATCACTTTAAAATAAATGCTTAAGATTAAATGATCAAGGGATTGTAGGTGATGTATAAACTGATTTTAGACAGAAGAGAATGAGTGCAAAAGGTGAAAAAATTAGTGGGAACAGTTCAGTATTTATAGGCAAAGCTGGGAGCCTTTTTGTCTGGCCGGCCACCTTAGCTCATGTGCCCTTATATTTAAGGGGGCTGCCCTAGGCCAGACGCTCCCTTTATTGTCTTTTCCATGGGAAGTATTTTCTGGAACATTTATAGCCGTTTTTAGGTAGAAAAATTGAATTCAAAATATTTATTTTGAATAAAACATTTCTTTTAAATGTAAAAATGTTTTGTAAAAGTTATAAAAATGTTTGTAACATTTTATAAAAAAATATGAGGTTAAATAAAATTCCTTTGATCAAAAAATGCATTAAACATTTATTTATTCATACTTTTAAGTGATTAAATATTTAAAATGGAAATTTATGACTAATTACTTGTTTACATTTAATTTTACATTGAACGTTTTTATATTTTGTGATTATCAAAACGTAGAGAGGTCGAAAAATATTAATAACGTTTTTTGGCATTATTTCTGTCAACAATACTATAAGACTCCAAGTACTATGAGATAGCATGCTACCTCTGTAACACCTCCAAACGCAAAATAAATTCTCGAACCTTAGTCTAAAAAAACTCAGTGAACTACATCAGGTCATTTTGCTGTTACACCTCTAAATGGATTTTTGTCTCTGAAAGAACATTATTAAAGTTGTGAACGACTTCGAAATCTAAATATCAATAAGAGAAACAAAGTCCACCTCTTTGGAAGACACATCTGAAAAATCCCCATCTTTGACATAAAGTCGAATCATAGAAGAACTATGATATGAAAAATACAAATGGAAGGATTTGGATACAACATAAGAAGACATAGAAAAGCAAAAAAAATGACCTACCCAAGTGAAATTTGTAACCAATGGGCCATAGAACTCTCTTGTGCAATTTTTAGATAAGTGGCCATGTGTAATGATCCAACCCTTATCAGATCACTTATAACCAAGAAAATCTTTCGGTTATAGTTAAGATCATGTATGTTTTTACCTGCAAATATATCGAACTACGTCATATAATCACATTGTAAAAATCCCTTGATATACAACATTTCGAAACCTATACTTAAGCAGATGTACCAATGAGTGAGATGGAAAAGTTATTGTATGTCAACTTGAAGACTCCTAGTCAGTCTAAAGCAATCCTAAATTCCTCAACACCTACGTTTCATAAAACTTTTAACTACTAAACATTATAACTTGTTAAATGGGAGCATATATTCATCTGGTTTATGTATGCTAATGATCCTATTAATATACCAATAAACCTAATTACCAAAAAAAACCTAGAGTGATACATAAATAAAAAGCTTCTTTATTTATTTACCGAAAAACTTACTTCATCAGATTTCGAGTAACTATAATAACAACTTCTTCAATTGGGTTTCAATTTAATTTCAGAATGATGTAATTAGGTTTATCTCAAAACAATTATGATATAGGGTTAATGAATGATAGAATGAGAGGTTGAATGTTTTGATTTTAAGATTTGTGTATTGTTGATGTTGATTGTGTATTCGGAGAGTTTCGAGTTAGAGTTTTTCCTGCTTTTGTTACATTCACCCCTAAATTATATAAAAATAACTTTTTAGTACATGTGTATTTTTGGTATTTTTTGTAGAAATTGATAAAAACAAAAAAATAGATAAATAAGGTAATATTTAGATTTTTTAATTAAATACATTTTAAATAAAAAATCTAATTAAAAAATCTTACTAAATAAGGAATGATTTGATTTTTTTTAAATACAAAAGTCCCCACTTAAAATTTTGCTTTATTATATAAAGATTAGGGTAAATTACATCGTTCGTCCCTATGGTTAGGCCCGATTGCGGATTCAGTCCCTAGATAACGGGGATCGATGTCGTTAGTCTTTTTTTGTCACTGTTGTTACCCGTTTGGTCCCTAGAGCCTCGTTATACGTAACGGGTGTTAGTTTGACTTTTCAATGATGGGCAATTTAGTAATTTCAAAATTTTGTCATTATTTCACTATTGGTCCCTTACTAGATTTTTTTTTGTTTTTTTTGTTTTTTCCAATTGGTGTTTTACTATTGCTATTTTTTGTCCTTTAGCGCTTGCACCATTGGTCCCTAACTCGTTTCTGTGTGTTATAAATGATGGTTTGCAAAGTATAAGACACAAAATTATAAAATGGTTCGTTGTGCGTGTGGTTTGGAAGCTGTGATTAGGACATCATGGACTAATCGGAATCCAGGTCGTCGTTGTCATACACTTGTAAGTATGATCCGATCAAAAAATATGTAACAAATCATTTTGTTTGTTTATTTATACATCCTTTTTTGACTCTTTTCAGAGTCCAACCTGTGTCAACTTCCTCAGGTGGTATGATCCACCAATGTGTCAAAGGTCTGTTCAGATTATCCCAGGGTTGTTGAGGTCACGTAATGAACTTGAAGAAATCCTTGCTATGATTGAAGAAAAGCGACGCAAGTTGCTGAAATTTCTCATCATCAGTTGGGTTGTTTTTGGGTTTTATGTTTACTGTACAATGTGAATGTTTAGTGAAGTTGCTTTTTTTGCTACATGTTTTTAGTAGGTAATGGGTTATGTGGCTGAATGTGGTTTTGTGTTGGTTGATGGAATGAATATATTCGGTTGTTAGTCACATTATTGTGGATGAATGTGTTTATTTGTTTCATTTATAAAGTATACTGGTATGATTTAGTGAAAGTCAATTGGGTCACTAGTATGATTTAGTAAAAGTCAAATAATCTGTATAACCATTAAAGTCAATTGTTTCACTTCCGTTCAAGAAGATTTAGTGAAAGTCAATTGTTTCACTTCCATTAAAGAAGATGAAGATATTCTAGAAATTGTTTTCTAATTTTGTTGTTTATGTTTTTTTAACAAAAAAAAGAAATCCTGAATTTATGACTGTTGCCCGTTGATAATAGTTTGAAGTGGTTTTGTTAGTGTTTTTTACTTACATCATTGGTCCCTCAATACGTTTTATTGGCTTTCCATTTCCCACCAAATTCAAAAAGAATGTTCTACATGTTACTTGCATGCTTGGTCCTTGTAATAAGTGCATGATGTGATGTCACAGTTTAGCTGCATTTAACATTTGCCATTCCAGTAATTACGTTATTCACTTGTATATAAATCCACTTCACATATCTCCCTTCAAATCCAAAACACACACACATACATACCTTAACTTCTTAAACCCTTTCACTTACCTAAAACCCCTTTTTTTCTATTGCTTCTGCTCGTGGATTTGTTCATCTGGAGGAACTCATGCAAACGCAAAGGGAAGCTCAGCAAGCAAATGAAATTTCCAACTTAACAAGGAAAAGGCAGTTGCTTACAAGTGTAAATTATAGGTGTACGGTAATAGAAGAGCTTGAACGTTTGCCGGGAAATTTGGTGGCTTGTAAGACGACAGAGCACCTCAAGCGTATTCAGAAGGCTGTTTTCGTTGAGGTGATTGACCTGAAGAAGGAATTGCGCCTTCAGGTCCCTCTATAAGGAGGTTGATTTTTGTAGAACTTTGTAAACGGGAGATGGTCGTCCTTGTAGGGTTGTTCTTTTTGGCTTTTGGTTTATATATTGTTAAATGTTTGTTTCTTTAAGTTTTTCAATGAATGTATGATTGATTGCAAAGACACTGTAATTCTTCAATAAGCTGTTTGACCACTAATCTCTTTGACCAATACAGTGTTTGACCACTACTCTGTTCGACCAACCTTGTTACCGTTTGACACCAAGAAAAACAACTGATCATAGATAATTCATACAATTGATTAGACAAAGTAACTCCAAACTAATTAATTCATAACAAACATAAACGAAGCCACAACCCCAAACACTATTGCAGTTGACTTTCAAAAGAAAGCATTTTTTGACTTTTCTTAAATTCTTCCATGAGTTCCTACATTCGACCTTTCATATCAGCAAACTCAACTTGAAGGACTGCAAGTTCTTCTTGGCTTGTTAATTCATTTTCTAGTTCTTCTCTTTGCGAGGGATTAAGAAGCAGATGTATCTCATATAATTGAGTTCTGTACTATTTATTCTCTAACTCCGGATCATTCCAATACCATATTTTACAGTGCTTGATTCCTTTTTTTCTGAAAATAAGAGAATTTATGATCAGGTAATAAAATAAGATCTAGAAAATGCAACGGCATACATATTTGTTAGGGCAAACACCAAATCGTCTAGCAGGGTTGTCGCGTGTCCAAGAGGCGAGTGTCATCAACGGAAGCCCATATTTACACTTTGTAGGACCGAAGGCATAAGATGAAGAAGACATGCTTGAAACGGTTTTATAATGTTGCCTTTGTTTGTGTTTTTGTCTAGTAAAAAACATGGAGACTTTATACCGTTGTGTTACCCAGTCGTTTTTATTTATTGTAACTTGCACCGTTGGTCCCTCAATGGTCTATTGGGTTTCCATATCCGCCAAAATACATAATAAATGTTTCACACGTTTCTTGCACGCTTGGTCCTTGAAAAACATTTTAGCCGCCTTTTACATATACCTTTCCAGTGTAATAATTGCGTTCTTGACTCTTCGTTTGTGTAGTCTATTAATCACCATGTACCTTCACTTGTATTTAAATATACATCGCATTTGGTCCTTCACTTGTATGTAGGACATTAGACTGGTGGTTAGGTCTAAATGTTAGTAGTAGGAACATTGTGAATCAAGTATCCCGTCATGGGTTGATTGTAACC
>BQNB010036244.1:0-10400 GCA_026074375.1 Tanacetum coccineum
GTATTTCATTTTTTTTATATGGAGGGTTAGGAAGACTGTATGTATGGTGTAGATGAATTGGTGTTTCGTGGGTTTTACTGGATTGGATTTCTTATCTAGCAGGAGATTTGTTTTTGTGATTGGGAGAGAAAACCTGTGGTGGCAGGTGAAATAAGTTAAGGGTTAGGGTTAACTGTGTGAGTTAATTTAGGGATTGTAATATGTCTATATTCCTAATTCACATGGACCCGGGTCAAATTTTTAGAAAGTTGGGTCGGCTATATATACTTTATAAGATTGGCCCGATTATCAATTAGAGTTGGGCTGGATGTTTGGATGGGCCACGTATTAAAACTAGTATTGGGCTACCGAGATAAATAGGAGTGATGGGCTGATTTGTTTTTAGTAATTCCAAAAAATTTATTTATTTTGGCTAAATGATTTTTGGATTAAGCCGGGTACAAAAATGATATCACGTCAAGTTTGACTAGACAATGTTGATCCGTTAAGGTCATTCAAAATAACATTTGTCCTAGTTTAACGACATTCTTGAACAACAACACAACAAACATGATACATAACACTAAAACGATCCGAATAAGATTCACTTAAACGTCAAAACGGCTTTGGAATTTGGACTAATGTCAAGTGATCACGAAGTTTATCTAGTATCTCTTATTTGAGATTGAAGTGGGTTTCACGAAGGCGTCTACTTAATTCATCATCGAGACTTCCTTCTAATTTTCTACCCCTTTCCCTTAAACCTAATCTATCGATTGGTTAATGACTTGCTTGAAACCTAAAAATACATTATGAATATACTTGAATATCTAGTAACCAGAAGTCAAGGGGCGGTGAGTGAAGACCCTTGGATAACTATCACTTAAAGGAGTTACATTGAAGTACTCATTGTCGAACGCAGAAGCCGATATGGATAATTTCAGAGGTGATGTACTAAATTATACTTTTGATGTAGGATATGGACTTAGAGGCTTTCTCTGCATCGTTCTTCAATCTACAACAGTGCAAGCTTAAGTAACAAATTTAGGGAATGTTACTTCATTTTCAAGTTTGGTATATCGGGTTTACTTCACCCAGTGGTCACAACAATAGCCGACAGAATACGAGGTTGGTACGTTAGCCAGAGAGTATAAGGTTGATATGTGATCAACAACTCTCATGGGATATTTGAAGCTACTAAACGTCAATGATACTTCACAGTCTCAGCAAAATCTTTTAAAGTTCTTCAATGTCTTTCATAACTTTTCAAGATTGTTGCCTATGACAAGAACTTCTTGTGTATCCGCGTACACGTCAATGATGCTTCCGAGAGTTCGAAACCATCATGGGGGAATACGTGTACTTTGATACTTTGATGTTATCTGGTCAACTTCCAAGGGGAAGTAGTTTATACTACTTCACTTGGTATGGTGTGTGAAGTATTCTACAAGCGTGAGAAGATTTGTTGCTGATCTCTTGCATGTTCCCCCAAACAGATATTCACCAAGACCGAATGTCATGATACAGTATAGAAGCAGTATTAGTTGGTGTGGCTGACTGTTTCTTCTACAAAATTCCGCTGTGCACTTTAAATGTCATTATTAGAAGATCATTCAAGCTACATCAAAGTCTCAAAATCTGCTCAAGATACGGATGTTGGTTTGGGGGGAAGCTGATTCAGAAACTTTGCCAAAAAGGAGTCTATGAAGAAAGATTTTAAAGATACGGATGTTGATTTGTGGATTCGACATCCTTCGTTATTTGATGACCTTCTTGATGACAAAGCCCCTGTAGCCCCATTTGTGGTAAATGGTGTCGGGTTTGAAAAGGGGTATTACTTAGCCGACGGAATTTACCCACAGTGGGCGACTTTCGTCAAATCATCCAAAATGACGCGAAACATAGTTACTTTAAAAAGCGTCAAAAAAGTGCACGAAAGGATGTTGAACGTGCTTTTGGTGTTCTCCAAGGACGTTGGGGGAATAATTGCACAACCGACATGTCAATACCATGTTAACAACATACGTCGAATCATGTATTCTTGCATCATAATGCATAACATGATTTTAGAAGATCAACAGATGGCGGCTACTGACTGGAACGATGTGCATGCTAATCCGTCAAGAAATGTGCAACGTACATGGGTTGAAAGATGTGAAGTGCAACGTCGAAAAGCAAAAGAATTACGGGACCGAGAAACGCATATTAGTCTTCAACAAAACCTTATGGAGCATATTTGGCGAGAAGTTGAAGACTTTTAGTCGTCGGGGCGTATGTGTTTTTTTTTCCGCATGTTTTTAATTTCCGTATGTTTTTTTTAAGTATTGTAATGTGTGATATTGTTTAATGAATGAAATATTTTAGTTTGTTTAGAGGTGTTATGAAAAAAATAAGGGTGAGTCCCAAAAAAGTGGTGTTATGAGGTGTTATGATTAGAGGGGTATTTTGGTGTGTTGGTGTTGAAATGTTAAAGCTGATGTGGCGTTGAGGTGACATCACTTTTTCGGTGTTACCGTGTTATTATACCTAGCCCTCTTACATTATATACATATACTAAAGGTGATAACTGCTTGTGTCACTTGAAGTACTACCAATGTAATCTTTAAGTGATAGTTATAACCCATGAGCACTACAATGTAACTCCTTACATCAGGAAATAACTAGATAATCCAAGTCTTAATCAAAAGTTGTATACGTTCAAGCAAGTCATCAATCGATAAATTAGGTTTGAAGAAAAGGGGTAGAAAGTAGAAGGAAGTCTCGATGATGAAATAAGTAGACACCTTCATGAAACCCACTTCAATCTCAAATGAGGGATAAAAAATCAACTTCGTGATCACTTGTCATTAAAATCCAAATCTTTAGCCGTTTGTCGTTTAAGTGAATCTTTAATGATTGTTTTTGCATTAAGTGCTGTGTTTATTTTTAGTGTTATGGAAGGTGTTTAAGTTTGGTTCTAGGTGATAAATCGGTTCCTTGATTAACCTTTTAGATCGGTTTGTGAAGGAATGATTAGATCGGTTTGCATTGAACATTTTAGATCGATGCTCGACTAGATCGGTTTTGACTATTTCGGTGCTTGACTAGACCAGTTCTGACTAGTTCAGGTCTTGAAGGCTTGACTAGTTCGGCTCCTAACTAGTTTGGGTCTTAAAGGCTTGACTAGTTTGGCTCCTGACTAGTTCAGGTCTTGAAGGCATGACTAGTTCGGCTCCTGACTAGTTAAGGTCTTGAAGGCTTGACTAGTTCAGCTCCTGACTAGTTCGGGTCTTGAAGGCATGACTAGTTCGGCTCCTGACTAGTTCGGGTGACTAGTTCGGGTGACTAGTTCGGGTGACTAGTTCGGGTGACTAGTTCGGGTGACTAGTTCGGTCTGCACTAGACGAAACCCAAAATCTTCAAATCACAAAAAGGCATGTCTTGAACGATTTTGACGTGAAATTTCTTGCACAACCTTCTTATCTAAGCCTATTAGTACCCGAAAAATGCAAACTTGATGATTTTTACGACGAAAAATTTTCAATCAAGATTTTCGAGTAAAACATCATTCGAACCATAAAAAAACTCATATGAAGGGTATGAAAACCCATAAATCCCTTGTACAAACAAGCTAGAAACTATATAGAAGAGAAAGTTTCAAGCTTTTTGCACAAAAACCACCAACCAATATAAAAGCCGTAGCTTTTAGGCTTAAAATAAGCCACGAAATGCTCAAATAAGCTTCGAACACCATTCGAAAACACAAACCAACAACACAAAAATGCCCTAGGCTCTGATGCCAATTGTTATCCCGTAAGATTCTAGCCTAAAACAACGATCGGGAGGTCGGGGAGGATTACAGAGAAAGAAAGCCATATTATTGAATTATAGAGAGAGAAAGGGAAGAGTGTGTGTTTCTAGAGAGAGAAGGAGAAACACACACTTATGAGATGCTACATAATGAATCCTCACCCTCCTATGGAAGTATAGGAGGGTATATATAGGCGTGTAACACATTAACTATCCTAACTTGACATTATTAGTCCCTACGTGTCACGCCTTATAATATCTAATGTAATTCCGTATAAGTCGACATATTTTAAGGCTAACAAGGGTTCTATTTACACCTTATGCCTTCACTTAAGATGCATGGGCTTCTTCTTGGGTCAGGCTTGGCTTAACTTTGGCTTTGAGCCTCAAACACAAACAATATTAGATTATAATCGAAGCCCCTTAATACCTGACTAGCCTATTACATTACAAGACTAACTTTGACTAATAAGACCGATAACATTCTTGTTCGACTTATATAAAATTAAGGCTAACATGGGATATCTGTTTGGCTGTTATATTTTGATCATAAGTATTAGATAATACTTGTTAGAGATCACTAATAGGTGTTTAGATGTCAGATATGATACTTGCATACCATGACCAGTGGGACAAAATCTCGGTTAATATGACCAATGTGACTTGGATTTCGCGGTTATAAGTTTGAATTAGATGACCATTCGATCCTAGCTTTCCCTAGACTAGAAGATTAAATTAATTCATTGTGTTAATTAATAAGTAACCAGGATTGCACAGTTTCTTTCCCTTGATTGCATTTAGAACATTTTGATTAAGTTTTCATTCTCTTAATTCAAACGTGATCATTCAAATTGCTTTCTAGTTTAAAAGCAGATTGCCTCAAGTTAGAAGCCCCAACACTTAGCTCCTAAGGTCGACCTTAGACTTACCTTAAGATTCACTACACGCGACCGGGTACACTGCTCGTTAGTGTGTATATGGATCTCAGGAAGTTTGCTATTTATAAATTTAAAACCTGATCTATTAAAAGAAAATACGCATCAAGTTTTTACGCTGTTATCGAGGAGCTATAACTAGGTTTTGGATTTTAGGTTTTTGTTTTTGGATTTCTAGTATTTTTGTTTTTGTTTCTTTTATTGTTCTTGGCTTTTATGTCCCTTTGCTTGCTTGTCTTTTATGTTATGATGGAGCCCGATATTGAAAATATGACATTTAATATGTATTTGATGTACGAGGGAAGGAATAGGGATTTGACAAGAAATTACACCTCTAGGAATAGAGGTGCTTGTTTTAAGGTTGCTCCTGTGAGGAGTAGAATTTTGGTGTATCCTAATTCTAATAAGGAGGAAGAGGAATATTACAGGCTACCTCATTTACTCCCATATTTTCAAACTCCTCAACCTTGTACCAAATTTAATTCCATACCCCATAATGATGTGGACATTGATAGCATGACGTTAGACGAGTATGATTTATATATGGCTATGCAATGTTCGATGAAAAATAAAAAACATGATCCCACTTAAGGTTTCACGTCTTAGTTTTTCAATCAATCACCACACACACCTAACCCTCCTTTGGATAAGAAGGATTCCAACTTAGAAGGGATCTTGGATGACTTGTTCATAATAGGAGCTGATAACATAAAAAGAACGAAACATGAAGTTCCAAATATGTGTAATGATAAAATAGTTAGGAACACTAATCATGAGGATGGTGACCAAGAGGATGGTGAACTTCTTGACTTTCATACTTTTTCTGTTACTAATGTATTTGCTAGTGGTTGTGAACAGGTTGATGTAAATGTTAATATCAGCATTGCAAAGGAAAAAGAGGAAGTAATAATAGAGGATGTTGAAAGGCTTAGACAGATCCTTACACCACTTGACGATGCATATGAGCACCTGCTACTGACCCAATTTTGGATGAGTTTTTGGAAGAAGTCAGGGATATTCTCTTGAATATTATCCCAGATGATGAGGAGGCAGATTGTAACCCTACTAGGGATATAGAGGAGCTGGAAAGACTTCTAGTTAATGACACTAGATCACATTTTACGAAGAAAAAAAGTGCATTCAGTTATGGTAAAGACAAATGAAGAATCCGAGCCCTTCATTCATACTCAACAATTAAGTCCCTTATATGGAGTGATCAAGTCATTTAAGTCATCAACCAAGCTATGTAAGGTAGAGAGGGAAATGAAATCTCTTTTCATGTATGATCCTAATATATCATTTCTTTACCCCGTAGCATACTTACACCCTTATGGTGTAAGTGGATCCTATCACCCACACTCGATTTCAAGTGAGGGGATGAACACCTTGTTTATAACACCCTGTGTTTTCAAGTCATTGACGATGTCGATAAATCTACTATTTTATTTTTAGTGTCGTACGCTTTTGCTTGTAATTTCATGTATTAAGTAAAATCGCTTTTGCTTGTAATTTGCGTTCAATATAAACGGGCATCAAACGATTAAATGTTTACATCCATCAAGTATTAAATAATTCTTTTGAGAATAATTATGGTCTTTGTTTATTTTATTTTTATAGGTTACGTAAAGTGTGTACGTTTCGCGATAAAGTACGTTTAGGCATACCCGAAACCACAAAAATAATTCTACGCTATTAAAGTTTTCGTCAAACAAGCAATATATTATTTTTACGAAAGTAATAATTAACTTTGTTCATTTTATTTTTATCGGATACGTAAAGTGCATACGTTTCGCGATAAATTAAGTTTAGACATACCCGGAACCACAAAAATAATTCTACGCTTCAACAAATACCCACATTTATACCCAATACATAAAAGTTACAAAAATATATCATATATAGCATATATATGCCGAAATTAGTGCAAGTTATACAAGGTTATATAAGAAAAATCTTACAACTTGGTCAATGTACTTCAATTTATCATTTAAACCTAGCCATTCTTTGTTCCCTTGACCAACATCCTTCCTTAAGACCCTCCTCATGTTGTTGAACACTATTGCAATCTTTTTTGACCAAGGACTTACTATATATGCATACATATTAGGGATAGGAACTTATACATGCAAGACTTAGCTAAAAATCAAACAAAAACTCCTCCTTTGTGCTCATTGCATGCCACGGCTCAAACACCCCTTTCTAGTAAATCCATACTAAATTTTATACAACCTATACACTCCTATACACATCCATTCTAAGATATTCTAAGGTGTTCCCAAGCATTGGATTACCTTTTTCAAGTAATACTCAAGAAAAGGAAGATTAGGGTTTTATTAAGAAAACAAGGGTTTTCATTGGTGCAAGCTTTGGATTTCTATCTAAACAAGGGTTTAGATTACTTTGTTCATCGTCATCCTACACCATAAGGTCATCTAGAACTCTTTATGATCTTTCAATTATCATTATATGCATATGTTAGTTCTATTTTAGCTTAAATCACCACTTAGGATTTTATCATGAAAATGAAGTCTTTACTTGAAATGATCATTTTGTATACTTTTATATATGTTGTGATGTTACTTATATCATGCTAAAAAGGATGAGAAAATATTGTACCATGTTATTTTGGTGTAAAAATGATTAACTACAAATTAGGGTTTATAATAGTTTCTTAATATGTTTCAAGTGAAAGAAATACAAATGGCATGTTAAGGTTAGTTATGGACTTATATTAATGTTATATGATCATTAAAATAAGATTATAACAAGATGGGAAGACTTGTACACTTATGATTATTATGTAAAAATGGTCACATATAAAACTAGTAAATAAATGATTTATTATGAAAGTTATGACTTATACATATTATGATGGACTTGTAAAGATTGGACAAAAGGACAACATATGGAATTATGGACACCAATATATGTATGATATAACATATATAAAATGTAAGACTTTTGGTGGATTACAAAAATGGTAAAGAATGGAAATAAAGGTTAAAAATGGACCTAACCAACTCAATCCCACATTCTGTCCAAAATTCGTGTAAATGACATATAATTTTATGTTTTTATAAAATTCTACACATCATGACGATTCCGAAAAGGTAAGAAACTTGTCAAACGGATTAATAACGAAAAAGTTACGTTAAAAACGAGTTATACGTTAATTAAACGGATTTTATAAAATAACTTTTATAAAAACTCCATCAAACAGCAAGTTTGATATTTATATAAACTAAAGCACATTTTTAGGATTCTAAAATGATAAGAATCGCAATTTTTCAATTTATAACGAATAAGTTATGAATTTCGCGGGTTTTCGATAATTAAAAGTTTATAAAAATGATTTTATAAACCGTGAACAGTAAAAACACTATTCATGACAGAAAGTTATATTTTTTCAAACCTCATAAAATTATATAACTTTCAATAACGTGAGCGTGCTCGAAAGAATCGTTAAAAACGGAGCTATAACGAATAAAATACGACGTTTACGGGTTTTACGACAACAAAAACGATTTAAGTAAACTCATGTCTGGTGTGAACAGTAAAAGTTACTGTTCATCAGAGGACCAAAATTATGAAAATGTCAAATATTGATAACTCGTCTTAATACGAAAAGATAGGCATAAAAAACGCAAGAAATGGACCTAAAACGCGAAAGTTATGGCGTATTTACCAAAAGTATGTTTATAAACGTTTTAATATTGATAAGCATGTTTTCACTCAAACAATTAGATGGTGATTAGCTATATAGAATTATGCATGGTAGTAGTTAACAATGTGATTAGTACTTATACGACCTTATTTTAAATAGGTTGCATCTGATCGATTTGCGTGACGCACTATTTGTGTTACACTTGGTATTTGCTCACTCAAGGTGAGTTCATAGCCCCACGTTTTACATGTTTTTATTTTATAAGTTTTTAGGGTGAAAAACATGTAATGCTTTACAATTGGACACAAGTGGTTAAGTTTCATGTTATGATTACGTGTTGCCTAAGTAGCGATAACCCATATCTGAGCCCATTATCATGAACTGTCAATTGCGGGATTGTGAGCGCGAATGTTATTAATAGATCTATTGGGTTTGACAACCCCGTTCGGGTGATTAGCTATCACTGGACAAACGAACGTATACCATGTCGAATATAGGATGTTGCGGGTTAGAACATCACCACGGGCAATGTAGACCATTTATTTGGTATTCATTCATGTCAAGCTTCAGTGTCATGAGCTTAGAGCAACGTAATTACATTTATATGATGTCTGCATCTGTTGCATTATCATACACTTGGGAAATCTTATGGTCCTACAATATATGATTTATCAAACCTATGAATTCACCAACATTATTGTTGACGTTTTAAAGCAATGTTTTTCAGGGGATCAGTAAGCACGAGGTGCAAGGGATACATTGGTGGTTTTGATTGGGATATCATGCATTAAAGATTTTGTCGCATTACATTTTGTATAACTGTATGGGCTAGAAATCTTTATACTTTGAACAAGTGGACAAGTGAAGCTTTGGCTTATGTAACAAATACTTTGTTAAATCCAATGTATTAGTTTTCAAACGACTTTTTGGTCGTTCTATATACATCTTGTGTTATTGATCTATGAAGTAACACGCCCCGGACCCTTATTCCGCTGCGACCCAATTTGGGGGTGTTACAGATTGGTATCAAGAGCCAAGGTTATAGAGAACCAGTTCAAATGTTTTTGCTGGACTATAACCGTTTCCAAAAGTTGTTTTATAACAAGGGGATTACACGGGACATACATATGTGCATACATTCATGCATACACTACTTGTTGCATTAGTTGGTTGGACTAGATGCATTCATATTTGATATACATGTTATGATATAAATGTATATTACAATAAGAGCCTTATATAATATACACATATAAGTTATTTCTACTGGTCATAGTAGTCATGTCAGCTAATTCCGCTATTACCTATACTTTTGTTCACTCTGAGGCACGATCATAGAGTATCCCATCTGAGGATCCTTACGAGGAGGCTGCCAGACAGTTACTGGAGCAGGCACCACATTCTCCAGAGTATGTACCTGATCCCATGGAGCTAGAGGATCATGTACCGGTGTACGTTCCAGAGCCTGAGCATCCTGAGGACTTAGTGCCAGCTGAGGATGAGGCACCTACACCTCTACTACCACCATCCTTTTTATCTTCACGTATTTGACCCCTAAGTCCTAGAGCTCTCACGGCTGAGATGAGAGATATAGCATCATCCTTCCATCATTCACTACTCCCATCAGGGACACCATCATTGTTACCTATACCTCCACCTGCACTATCCGCTAGCCGCAGAGCTGAGATTCCCGAGGCTGATACGCCACCTCGGAAGAGGCTACTACTTACTACTCCTAGACCTAGTTGTGAGGTTGGAGAAAGTTCTGCTGCTGCTACTGCGAGACAGCCATGACCCGCTTTGACCCATAGAGTCGATTACAGTCTTGTAGACACTATAGAGACTAGGTTCCCAAATACTAAGAGGAGGATGATGACCGCCTTAGAGATGGTCAACATGAGGGTCAGTTACCAGGTAGATGTTCGCAGTAGAGAGAGTTTAGAGTTTTACTCATGACATCACGATGCCCAGAAGGATCGTGCAACTGTGAGAGCTGAGATTAAGGTATTGAGGAGAGAGAGACTTGCTTACGA
>BQNB010036244.1:11633-30833 GCA_026074375.1 Tanacetum coccineum
GATAGTCATTGTAAAAATACACATGGTTTCATATATGACCTTTTAGGCTCTTCTATTCATCTCTTGGTCGACTTGGTGTTTTAGGGTTTCACTTGCGTAACTAAAACTGAGTTTAGGATGTTGTATTTATAGAGTCTGGAAACTAGTCGATACGCCGTATCGGGCGATGTAGGATACGGCGTATTGGGGATCTCTTAGAGTATGGACCACGTTTGATATCTTCCAGAATACTCACATAATATATTGTGAATACGGCGTATTGATACCTCCTGGATACGGCGTATTGGGTCTTCAATCCTTCATGGTTATCTGTGAAGAGTAGGCACAAATACATGTATCTTCTTGATGGATACGGCGTATTGGGTAAAATCTACTTGTTCTTCTACGTTGACCAAAGTATTATATACGGTGTATCATTGATGTGGATATGGCGTATTTTTCAAAGTCAAGCAATGGTCTTTTAATTTGTTAAAGTCTTAGATACGTCGTATAGGTCTAGATTAATACAGCGTATTGGCTGTCAGATTAGTAGACTTTCTTGAACTCTTCATTTAATGCGTTCCTTTTAGCATAACATCACAAAGTACTCCATAATTACTACAAATAAGAACTTTAAGCAATTAAGTACCAATTCACGCAATAATTATACAAAATGGGTTAATTACATGGGATAAATGATGCCATAAAATAGACGTTATTTGATGTCATCACTTAATTCCTCTAATTGGAAGAAGATTTGAATTGATTGTTGGTTGAGGGATAATGTGGTATAAACACAGCTGAAAAAAATTCCATTGCTTTGTTTATATAAGCAATTGGGTTATCATCAGGAAGAGATGTTGGAACTACAAGATCTGAGTCTAGTTGTGGAAACTCAGCTTGTGGTTGTTGTGAAATTTGCAGAGGTATGTATTTTTGTGGACGATGAGGTGCTCTATAAGGATTCAACTGGGGTGGAGGAGAGTATACATGTTGAATAGGAGGTAAAAGCTGTTGTTGATACTGAGGAGTGGTGGACTGAGAATGATACTTATTGAAGTGAAACCGTTGTTGATGATAGTTGGCAACTACGGAAAGTGGGTCTGGAAATCTTTCACGCATTAAGCGAGCCTCATTAGCATGTACCTCGTGTTGTTCAAGATAATCATAAAGTTGATCATAGTTCGAGGTATGCAAATCTCTTGCTAACTTAACATCAGTCATAAATTTAGTCGACTATGGTGGAAGGCTGTTCAGAAACTTAGTATTCACTTGAACTGGTTTCATTATCATTTGAATGATGTTCATGTCATTGATAAGTTGAGTAAACCGCAAGTAATATTGATGTAGTGTTTCACCTTTTACAAAAGAGAACTTATCAAACTCGTCATACAGCTTACACTTACGTTCTTGCTTTGACAATGATGTGCCTTGCATAAGTAGCTTAACTCTGTCCCAAATATCTTTGGATATTTTGTGATGATTCAAGAGTGCGTAGACATCTGGTGGAAGACCTTGAAGAACAATGTTGGTAGCCATGAGATCACAATCAGCTTGAAGCTTTTCTTTGTCGGATAATTCTTCGTAAGTCTTGAGTCTAATATTACCATTCTCTTATGCAACCGTAGGCCAAATAGAGGACCGTTTTTAGCTGAGTTAAATATTATCCGTCCATGATCCTTACCTTGAATGTAGAGTTCCATACGACTTTTCCAAGACTCATACTATGGTTTGTCGAGCACAGGAGGACGATTGTCAGCACCGGCAACAATCATGAATTCAGCTAAGGTAGACATCTTGAATTGATTATAGTAAGATTAGAACTTGATCAAACAATGATAAAGGAGGATTATATTAAAGATGTGTTATTCAAGGTGACTAAGATTATTATTCCACGGGATTTTACAAATCTTTAATAAAACCAAGAAAATACCAAGTTATTTTGCGGGATTTTACAAAGTAAGACAAAACGTAGAAAAATAAAATCTTTTTCTGATCAGTCTAATGTTTCGCATAAAATATAACAATGTAATGTTTCGCACAGATTATGTCATTGTAATGTTTCGCACGGTTTATGTAAATTGGATAAAGTTTTGTTTTGTTCAATTACGTATTTCGCACGGAATGTTACACAACCTGTTTCGCACACCAAATCGCATACATGTTCCCAAACTTATTTTGCACAACATATTTCGCATAACCTGGAAAAAATTGAGCAGAATTTTGTTTTGCAAGAACACGTATTTTGCAAGAAACAAACACCTGTAATAAATCACACAACTTACTTATTTCGCACGCTTACATAAATCGCACAACCTGCATAAATCGCACAAATACGTATTTCACACCCTTCAACATGACGTATTTCGCACGCTACAAACGAACGAACAAAATACGTAAAAATAACCTAAAAACACTCTTTTTGACGTTTTACCTTGATTTTTGTTGTACAACTAAGTATCTTAGGCCTAGATCTTGGTTTGATTTTAACGAGACGCATGACCCAAAAATGACAAAAACACAATCAAAACAAGATAAAAATGCACATGATCTGACGATATCACCCCATGGCGACTGACACTACTTGTAGGATATCAAACATACAATCAAAGATGACTAAATGAGAAGGAAAATCTAGAGAGAGAAAGGAGAGGTTGGAACACTTAGTTAGAGAAAGAAACTTGTATTATGAAACGAACCAACCACCCTCTCCAAGGCATGGAGAGGGTATTTATACCCTTATAAGGTTCGGTCAACATAGGGGTATTCTAATGTTGACCCGGTTAGCTTAGCTAGTTTCCAAATATTATACTACGAGCTACTTAACGATATATTGGAAGTGACTGAGACTTTTTTGTATTCCTAACAGCATGCTACATTGTTTTCTCCATGCTTGTTCATTATATAAGTGGATCAACATACATTAACTTGTATTTTAATTCACTTGTTAAATAGAAAATTGTCACCACCTATGCAATTTTTGAGGGGGAGAATAGTGATTAAAATGTGATGAATATTGCTTAATATGGATAAGATCACTTGATTATAAGTACGTTCTTGACCTCGCATGTGCAAGACTCTTTCATAATATGATGTATATGTGTAGGGGGAGTTTTTTGGTGATATAGAAAACTCTCAATGTGTAATAAATGATTTCCCAACCACGTTGATTGCTTTTTTAATTGTTTTATGGATACTTTGGAAATACCAAAGACCAACCAACTATCGTTTCTCACGGTGTTATAAGGCGGTTAAGAGTAGGAGTTCCCTTCGGTATGACTTTGAAAAAAGGGTTAAAGTAGAGAATGGGAAGACATGTTATCCCAAGGCATGAGTTATCATGAAACAAACCTAACATGGTGGATAATGAAAGGACGCCGTTCGGTATTACATTAAATGGGTTGAATGTTGAATGAAAAAAGATATTGTAGTATAAAGGGTTTAAGAAAAAAAGCCTCCATTAATACAACCTTAGGCAGAACCGGGTATCAATGCATAAATACTATCGTAATCACAAAGACTGATTCTGGTATTAAAGACAAGTTTTCATGGCCCAGTGAGGCAAGATAACCATCGGCTAGTAGGCTTCTCTTAAAAGAAGCTTGTTTCATTTCTCATGAAGTACAACACGCTTCTATTAACTTTCTCATTCTGAGATCGTAGATATTGAAAAGGTGGCGGTCCGCTCCAGCCTCCGATCACCAAATAACAAAAGTGCACTTATAGAGTCTAGAGCCAATGAGATCAATCAATAAATCTCATTAGAACAGAATTTCGTATACACTTGTTGTTCATTATCAATAACACAAGTTATACAAGAGTCCAACATAGACGCAAATATAATCTGTGTGTATTAATGAGAATTGACGGATGCTTTTTGAAAACATAAAACTTTCAATATGTTTAAAAATATTTACTCATTAACATGTAGACTGATTTTCAAACAAGTTTTCAATCTTATGTCCATTGTGGCAGCCTCAAAAGGGCATCTGGGCATAGGAAGACTGAACACGTATTGATGATTCAATCAGTGAGACAGTAACTCACAGATTCACTATTATCGTATTGTCTGCTTTGAGACGCTCCGGTAATGAGAACGGCTAGTGCAGCTGCAAAATCCTGTCAAGGAGATTCTTTTGAATTCTACCTGATCACATGTAGTATTTATACTGATTAACAGGGAATCGTGGGTACTACAACCATATTTGATGAAATGACAAAGACATATCCATCCATATCTATTGTTTATCACTAACTTAAACATGTAGGCCAAGTCGATGGTGATTCCACCATATTCCAGTTGAGTCGCAGTCAAGGCCACATACTCATTCTCAAAGTTCAAGGATACATTTAACGGCATTAATCAAAACTTAAAGACAGTTCTGAATTCTAAATATACACTTCCGCAAGCTCTGATAAATGAGAACTTCCTCAAAGAACGTCATGTATATGATTTCAAATAGATCAAGTCACAAGGTCTATGTTGAGGTAGATTGTCAACCTTTAATTGATGTCAAAGGATGAGTATGTTAGTAAGAAGTGTTCCAGTCAAGAAGTATCCAAGATTATCTCAAGGATAAAGATCAAGATATTAAGTTTAAAGTTAAAAGATATCACATCAAGGATAAAGATCCAAGATCACAAGCATGCAAAGGGAACTTCAAAAGAATTCTTAAGCATACAAGGCTCTATGATTGAAGATGTCGCACAAAGTGAAGCCATAAGTGCAATGACCACCCCTTAAGGGGAGATTTTTAGACTCGTTTTTAGTAAAGTGATGGTTATTAAATATTCCCAAGCCTTGTATAGGAAAACATAGTTTACGTGAAGGCCTAAACGACTCCATATGGAGTCTATGTGTCGGGATAAATCCTATTATTTTTCTTTTATTCGGCCCATTAAGGCCCAAATAAGTCCATATGGAGTCCATGTCTCTAGTACTATAAATACCACCCTCCTATCATGTTAGGAGGGTGTTGGTTACTCATTCTTCTTTATGTAATCTTCTACTTTTCTTTTTTCCTCTTTCTCTCTCTAGAACCTCTTTCTCTCTCTAGAATTTCTTTTATTTTCGTGTGTGATGATATGTTTGACATAGTCTAACAAAAGGTGGAAGAACTTGGATAAGATTAGATTAAAAATGCAAAATAACATCCACACCCCTCATGGAGAACCATGAGGGGTATTTATATGACAAGCATAACCTAACTAGGCCTAAATAACAAATGTAACCCCTGTGTATCACGCAGTGTTAATAACTAGTCCAATTTACATATGTATCACGCAGTGTTAATAACGTGAATTTGTTACAATGTTTCCTACAAGCAAAAATAAAGTAAAATGATAAGAATGAAGTCCAGTAATCCTTGAGATAGTCTTCAATGAACTTGATCTTCTTGAATACTCCAACTTTATTTCTTCAACTTGTAGACGAACACACTGTAAACATGCTGCTGAGGATAACTTAGAAGTTTTCTCTATCGAAGATCCCTGTCTTGATTGGATTTCTGCTCATAACTTCCTATAATGTCTTCAAAAGCTTTCTTCATACACTTTTGATCATCTTGAAGTTTCTGAATTAGCTGCATGTCTTGAAAAAGCTTCACTCATGCACTTCTGGTCATGTCGAAGTTTTCCAGAATCTGCTTCTCATTTGTCATCCTTGAATTTCTCTTATCCAAAGACTTCGACTTTGATATGAATTATGCTCTTAACTTCTTGTGCCATATCTAGTTGAGTTTATACTCCCTCCCAACTAGTAAGCACTTTTCTTCTGCTCCTCCTAAACAGACACTTATGAGACTGATAAGAATTAATACACTAGTCTTATCAAAGACCTCTTTTCTCATTTAGGATACTCTGTGGGAGGGATGATATCAACAACATCATCACACTTTGGAAGCATCCTAGTCTTGTTGAATTCAGCTCAATACCCAAAGTACACACTTTATCCCTTTTACAAAGTCGAAACGGTAACACCAAAGTAACAAGATGAAGCACTAATCATCTCTGTGGACTAACCTCCGGCATATATTATATATCCCAATCAAGTGAACTTTTTGTGCGTCCTTGATGTACACATTTCTCCCTTTATGATGATAACATCTAAAGGAATCATCATACACATGTGTACATCGTATATCACCTGGAACTGCTTACTTAGCATCATAACCCGTGATTACATAAGCAATACTTTTGTGAGAAGATGTCAAAAACATACTCTCTTAACAATTCTCTCTTGTTCAACCCGATCTAAATCCCCTTATCAATTTTGTAGGCTATTACTGATGACCACCGATGAATATAACCTGATAAACCGAACCAGAGAATGAATCAAAAAATTCCAACCAACTTCAATCCCAATTGAGTGACCCCATAGTCATTAAAATCCAATACTAGCCTTTAAGAGTGAAGGTGAATTTTGATAAGGATCATTTTAGTGTAATGTATTGTGTTTGTTGTATTGTTGTTCGTGATTTTTTTAATGTTTTATGATTGTTAACGGATTTCGGGCTCAAGAAATAGAACATTAACACGCCCTGTATAAGTAATAAAACCCGTTCTTTTATACTTTACCAACAAGAGAAATTGTTTTAATACCCGACTTAATCCATTAAAGTCGTTCATATTTATCAACCTAATTAACCAAAAAAGCTCAACAATTATAACCCATCCCACGTCTTAATCAATCTGACGGGCCCAACACCATTAGATAGATATCGGCCCATTATTTTCTAACTCTTGGCCCAATGTTGTTGGTAAGGCATGGTCAGCAAAGCCTATTGAATCCACATGTGAATTGGGGATATAAAATTGACAATATCTTCATAACCCTAAACCAAATCACATGTAGTCAAAGATATCTTGTACTTGCCTTATCACTTCCAAAGGTCAAAAGAACTCCTTATCTCCCCATCTTAAAGATAACGCTTCTCTTCCGTCTTATCTAAACAAAATAAACCACATAGAACTTCCAAAAGATCTTGACTTGATTGTCTCGACTCTAATTACACCGCAATCTCCTTAGATTCGTCCACAGTAGTTCAACCCACGAAGAATACCTAACGATATCACATGATAGACTATATCAAACACATCATAACACAAAAAAATCCAATAAATCTTAGAGAGAGAAAGATGAGATTGATAACATCAAATAACGTCACTTTTATAGCATCATTTATCCCATGTAAATAATAGATGACATCAAATAACGTCACTTTTATAGCATCATTTATCACATGTAAATAACCCATTTTGTATAATTATTGCAAGAATTATTACTTAATAATTTATATTTGAGAATTGCAGCAATTATGGAGTACTTGGTGAAGATTAGCTAAAAGGCACGCATTCTAGAGCTTAAACGAAGACATTTAAAGATTATTGTTCTGACATCCTATACGTCGTATCCATCAAGGAAAATACGGCGTATCAATGGCTGCACATCACAAGAAACCACGAAGATACAAAGTCTAATACGCCGTATCCAAGAGACATCCATATGATGTATTCAATATAAAGTAATAAAATATTCTAGAAGATATTGAACGTGGTCCCTACTCTAAGAAACCCCCGATAAGCCGTATCAAACTATCTTGATACGCTGTATCGACCAAATTCCAGACAGTATAAATAGAAAACCTAAAAACGGGTTTTCAGCGTGCTTCGTCATATTTTTGATACCTTAACCACAAAAGTCGATTTTCAGAAGACAAGAAGAGTAGAAGAGGTCAAGCAAATCTACTAATTCCATTGGAAACACCTTGTAATCTCCTATACTCTTGTAATCATTTGATTCTTGGTATCATTCGTTTAAGCAATTAGTTTACCTTGGTTGAATTATTACTTTTGTATTGCTTACAATGATTAAGGGATAATACCCTTGGGTATTAACCATGATTATGAAGATTTAAATGTTTGGTTTGTTTATATCGAATGCCTAATTTATCATTGATTGCTTGTTTATGTTTATCAATTCATATTTGTTTATGTGCTTTTATATACGACCTATTATTCAACTAGATCTAGTTATACCGACTAAGTTAAATAGATGACGGGACGGCTCTCCATATAGTGATTTTATATATCCAGATCAGTAGGACCACAATTAATGCCCTATCCTTACCTTTGGGATATTTGAACAAGTTGGACTAGCAGGTGACCTAGGATCAATAAATAACGTACTGATTCCTTTGGTAAAGACTTGGATAATGGACTGCTAGAATATAAGTTGCCATTAAGAAGTAAGTGGGTAAAGTCTCTATGAGCTAGGGTTTTATAAGATCACCATTATTATTCTCCTAAGATGGATTATAATCAGCAAATATGATGCTTTATGTGGATGCGTTTAATTATGATAGAATTCTACGTGTCTAAGTTTAAGAAGAAGTCCTACCTAAATATTGGAATGATATGCCGCCTCGAGATAAGCACTCATTGCACTAAATAAACAAACCAATGTTTTAATTGGATTAATCATGGCTAATATAGTTTTCTTATATTTGGCTAGACCACTCTTTTATCTTTTGTATGTCTGCTTGCATGTGTTATTGTGTCTTAAATTGATCTAAGTTACCACAAAACCTGTGCCAGTCTCTTAGGATGAAAACCCCCTTATCCGTTAGAATTAGGATTAACATAGGTTTAGCATAGGTTTAACATCGAATAGAATTAACATAGTTTAAATTAACTTAGTTTAGTCAACCAAAATATTGAAAAAATTAAAGATTAGTTCTCGCTCTTAGTGATCGACACCCTACTTACCACGAAACTCCGTCTGATCGGGTACACTGGCCGATAAAGTGTTATTTTAGGTAAAGTCAGCAAAATATACATTTAAAACTTGAAAACATAAATAACACTTAATAGTTTATATTTTAGATTTGCAGTAATTATGGAGTACTTTGTGAAGATTAGATAAAGGCACGCATTCTGGAGCTTAAACAAAGAAATATGAAGAATATTGTTCTGACAACCAATACGCCGTATCCATCAAGGAAGATGGGGCCTATCCATGCATGTACTTCACAATAAAACATGAAGAATTCAAGCTCAATACGTCATATCCAAAAGACTTCTATACGTCGTATACAAGATATAGTAATAAAATATTCTGGAAGATATTGAACGTGGTCCCTACTCTAAGAAACCTCTGATATGCCATATTCACCTCAATCGATATGCCATATTAACCAAATTCTTAACACTATAAATAGAAGACCTAAAAACGAGTTTTAGGTGTGCTTGATCATATATTCGATACCCTAACCACAAAGGTCGATTTTCAAAAGACAAGAAGAGTAGAAGAGGCCAAGCAAAGCTATTAATTCCATAGGAAACACCTTGTAATCTCCTATACTCTAGTAACTATTCGATTTTTGGTATCATTGGTTTAACTCGGTTAGTTTACCTTGGTTGAATTATTACACTTGTATTGATTATGATGATTAAGGGCTAATACCCTTGGGTATTAGCCATGATTATGAAGATTTAAATGTTTGGTTTGTTTATATCGAATCGTTGATTGCTTGTTTATGTTTATCAATTCATACTTTTTTATGTGCTTATGTATGCGACCTATCATTCAACTAGATCTAGTGATACCGACCAAGTTAGCTAGATGGCAGGATGGTTGTCCATATAGTGATTTATATATCTAGAACAATATGATCACAATTAATGTCCTATCTTTACCATTGGTTTATGTGAACAAGTTGGACTAGCAGGTGACCTAGGATCAACAAATAATGTACTAATTCCTTTGGTATAGACTTGCACAGTGGACTACTAGAATATAAATTGCCATTAAGTAGTAAGTGGGTAAAGTCTCCATCAGGTTGGGTTTATTAAGATCACCGTTATTAATCTCCAAAGATAGATTATAAACAGCAAATAGGATGCCTTATGTGGATGCGTTTAATATGACAGAATTCTACGTGTCTAGGTTTTAGGAAGAAGTACCGCTTAAATCTTGGAATGATATGCCGCCTCGAGATAAGCACTCATTGCATTGAATAAACAAACCAACATTTTAATTGGATTAATCATGGTTAATACAGTTTTCTTTTATTTGGCTAGACCGTTGTTCTTTCTTTTGTCTATCTGCTTGCATGTGTTATTGTGTTTTAAATTGATCTAAGTTACCACCAAACCTGTGCCAGTCTCTCAGACTAAAACCCCACTTTTATCCATTAGAATTAAGATTAACATAGGTTTAGCATAGGTTTAACATAGAATAAAATTAACCTAGTTTAAATTAACTTAGTCTAGATAACCAAAATATTGATAGAAAAAAGATTAACGTTCTCACTCTTAGTGATCGACACCCTACTTACCAATGAAAATACATCCGATCGGGTACACTGCCCGTTAAATTAATGTTTTAGGTATAGTCGGCAAAATATAAATGTAAAACTTAAAAACTCTAAAATAAACCCTCACTACAACACAATCAAGTTTTTGGCGTCGGTGCCAGGGATCGAAATTGTTTAATCTTTATTTTTATTTAATTATTTGGATTTAATCGTAGATTAATTTCACCTTAGATTACCTTAACCCCTAGAATTAGTGTAAATTAGATCAGTTTAGTTTTTCTGTGTGTTTTCTTCTTTGTTTGATTTTCCGTATTTGTTTATGTTTTTGTATTGCGATTGCAGTCAGGTTAATGATGGACGATCCAAACATCACTATGGAGGAATACATCAAACTTCAAGCTGAAAAAGCTCAAAGGCATGGCCGGACATTTAATTGGCAAACTTCTACATACGGTAAGATTTATTATGATGATCTTAATTTTTTCATAGATTTTGAAGCAGACTTCCCAGCTATCGTCTACAATGATGCATTGACATCAAATGAGAATGTTTCTTCCGAACCCACTGTAAGTATTTACTATGTAATTAAAGCTAACATTGATTTTAGCGTATCATTTTCTGATTTTGAGGACGAGGATTATACTGTTATATACAACAAGGGTTCGTTTTCTTATAAATTAATTCCTGTTAGTAATGTAGAATGGGAACCGATAGATAAACATGCTGAAATCAATACTAAATTATGTTCGGAAAACATCAATGTTAAACCAATAGGAAGTGCTACTTGTATAAACAAGAACATCACTCCTATTGTGTTTAATGAAAACATAGAGACAAATAATGATGATAAACGCAAACCACAAAAAAAATCCAATTCTAATCGTTGATTTGGTAAGTCGAATAAGTTTTCGAGAAGGGAAGCCATTGATTTGGTGTCGTTTGGCATTCCCTTTGACCCTAAGCAGTTTTATAAGGATGTTGTTTACACGAGGAAATTGTGGAGGCCAAGATCTTAATCACGACATGGATCTTCCACCTAGAGATCAGAGACACCCATTTCTCAGATTCGTGGGACTTGAGTATTCTGATGAGGACATTCTTGGATTTGAGCTGAGATTAGAGAGGATATTTCATAGACAAATACACAGGGTTCAGGTCTTGGATTTCGCTGGTTTGACCGAGGGGATGATAGAGGATATAGACACTAGACTTAGGATGGTGCATTCAGATGAGTTGGGACAGGATATTTTTGTTAGTAACGCTTGGAGACGGTTGTTTGATATCAGGTAGGGAAGGCAAAAAAACCCGAATCCAACGGGGAAACTCGAAACCTAAAGTTGTTGATCCCTTCTTGACAGATCTTACTTAGCTTGTTAAAGCTTAGTTATATTGGATAGATCCAAGACAACTATAGTAGAAACTAAGATTGAGAATATCACAAACTATGTAGAATCTAGTTTGCAATACTAAAAAGAACAATGAAACAGTAAAACAAGATCTTTACTAAACTTTCAATATATTAAATACTATTTTGAATTACAAAATAGCTATGAATACTAACTATGATTGCTATGTAAACTATGAATACTAATATGAAAACTGATATCTAGATCTATGCCTTAGAGTTCCTTTTATACACCAAGGAAACCCTAATGGGCTTACAAAACGCGTCAAGTGATCATGCATATCTATTCCTAATATAACTCATGCATATCACTTTAGCAGTACTAACTATATAACAAACAGTACTAACTAACAGTACTAATAAACTGGCAGTACTAACAATTTGTACTGGCAGTACTAACTAAGCTTGACAGTACTAAGTCTTCTCATGGCAGTACTAAGTTGAACCAGCAGTACAAAGTTGTAGAAGCCCTTAATTCCCAACAATCCTCCCCTAAACTTGTGATTGTCATTCAAATCTACAAGTTTCTCTGAATTAAACCATCTGTGCTGAGAGGATGCTTCCAAACACTTTACTGTCTTGGTCTGTTTGCTAGTATAAAGATTTTCCTTAAAAGCTCATCTGCCATCACTGAATATTCATCCACTTGCAGCTTGTTACTCAGCATCAAAGTCATAAGTGCTCTTGTCAATGGATAATCTTTCTCAACCAGCATGAAAATATCATGTCCTCTCTCTGTAGACACATGATGAACAACACATGTATCATATAACCTCCATTTCAAAGGATCATGCATATACCTTTGAAGCTTCCATAGAGTATCATCATCATCTGGTTCAAACAACCTCTTCAACTCTACCCAAAGTTCTCTTTCTTTATCTTCAGTAGGTTCTGTTGAGTTGAATCTTTCATGAACTAGACTCCATAGTTTGACTAGATCATCCCTGTCAAAATTCTTTAGCATATCTTCAAAGATCTGATATACCTCTGTGTGATTACCTACTCTGATGATCTTCCAATACTTTCTTGAGTCTTCAGTGTAAACTTCCCAGTCAATGATTGGGTATTTGGTTTGTAGGGCTTCAACATTCATCCCTTCTTCTGGAACTATGATCATTAGCTGTTGTAGTTGTTCTTGAGACAGTTCATCTTTTGATTCTTCAGCTGGTTCTGAGCCTTCTCCTATCTTTTGTCTCTTTAAACTTTCTTGATTAAGTTCTTGTTCAGCATCTATCTTTGAGCTTCCAACTACAACTTTAGGAAATGTATCATCACTCTCCATTGGAGTAAAAGTATTTACCCTCTTCATTGTAGTCTCAAATAACTCATTGACTTCATCAAAGGAAAGTTTCTTCAATTGTTGTAGAGTGTGACTTCCCATATTCTTGATATAATTACACATGTAAGTCCTTTGTTGAGCTTGAGTCATGGGCTTGTTCCTTCTTTGTTCAGCTCTTTGTTGGACAAATTTTCTCTTTCTTTCATTAATAAGCTCTACAAGTAATCTTGCCTAGTGAGCTTCAGAGTATCTTTCTCTTTCTTGTTCTTGTAACCTGTGTACTAACTCTTCATCAGCTTCAATTTGAGCTTGTATGTTATCCCATTCTTCAGCATTAAAAGTGCTAGCTTCTTCATGAACGCTGGCTATCCTTTGCCTTTCTTCTTCATCAAGTTGTTCTTGCAATCTCAGAGCTTCTTCCAACCCTAGTCTTTCTTTCTCTAGTTGCAACTTTGTCTTCTTCTGAACAGGTTTAGCTTCTTTCATAATAACTTTGCCTTTATCTTTTCTTTTTGTTGCACTTTTTCTGATATACACTAAACTTTCAGCAGCAGTTTGAACTTCAGGGCTGGTAGTACTAACTTCTGTACCAGCAGTACTAACTGGTACATTAGCATTACTAATATCGGGCTCAGCAGTATAATCTTCTTCAGGAGCAATAAACTCAAAATTAGATTTCTCAAAATCATGCTCATGCCTCCTTTAAGTCTGTGCACTTATCTGTACTAGAGTAATTCTCTCATCTTCATTAATTCCTCCCCTGTTTGGAAGGATCTACCAACTCATCTTTATTTTCTGAAACAACAAGTCTGACATTTCTTCTAGCTTTACTTGACTTCACTTTGTGCTCTAACTTCTTTACTTTCATGATGAGCTTAGTGTAAGCAGCACCATATGTCAGTTTGGTCTACTTTAAGTCGGATTCTAAAGTCTCCACTTTCTTGGATAATGTGGTACAAAGAACTGTCAATCCATTAAGTGTCATACTGCCCTCATTACTTCTAAGTGAGTGAACTCTTAGGAGAGGTAAATCATAGGGCATGGTAGCAGCTTCTTCAGCAACATGGGTTATTTGCATAGAGGGTGGTGAAGTTGGTGGTTGTGAGGTGGATGGAGCACTGATAGGTATGTGACGGGACTTAACTGGGATTGTTGATCCTTCACCCTATAAAATCTGACCCTGAACATGCACTGTTTGAAACAATGGAGTGTCCACCCCAGTATATCCTTTGGAAGCTCTTTTCATATTGCTAAACAGTTTTTGTGTAGAGGTATGAGCAATATAAAGTATTTTATGAGGTAGAAGCAATCTCTTGTGCTTGTTCAAAAAGATTTGTATAAATCTTGGATACATCAAAAAAAAATTCTTACTATCCAAGTTTTTTACCATGGCATCAAAAATCAATTTGGAAAAATTAAAGGTTCTGTTTGTGGCCAAGCAAATGATAGTAGTTGCTATATTGCTACTAAATTGTTCCCAAGCAGTTTTCTTAGAACTTAAGAAGTGAAGGATGGTATGAATAAAAAATTTACACTGAGGGGAAAAGTGTCCCTTTTGAAAAGTTAAGTTATCAGAATTGGACACATACCCCATTACACCAAGTTGCTTAAAAATTTATAAAGTAGGCAAAATACTAATACCATCATAATCTTCTAACTTGAGATGTCTTCAAATAGGCGCTTCAGAAACAACCTTGACTTTCCCATCTATTATAGTAGTGATTTCCATGTCTCTATTCTCAAGTGTGCTTGCAGAAGAAGCCCCCTTCCTCGCCAACCCCCACACCTATTCTATGCGACACAACCCTATAACCAAGTTGGCTTTCGTGTGGCGCATACCTAATGTGAGCCTTTATGTATAGAGGGGACAAATCACATATCTGATGAAATCCCTTCCACTTCCATTCTGACTTTTGTAAGTATGGAACCATGTTGGTACTTGTCGCAGAAGAATCCAAAATCTGCCATTTGATGACAGAGAAGTTAGATTAGGGTCTCTAGGGACTACTATTTTTATATGAGAGTATGTGAGCTTGGTATAAAGCTACTAATTGAGATTATATTAGAGAGCAATTATGGGTTTTTTAATTTGACTGGACTGGAATGACACATTTATGTTCCCATAATGAAGACTCAGAAAAGCTAATGATTTTATAGAAAGATCATGAATTCTCTAAATTAGTCAAACCTATAGACGAAGTTGTTGGCGGAAATTTCGCAACAGCTATATTTAATTAAGGAAATTTTGTTATGCCTCAAACAGTACTAACGGTCACCCACCAGTACTAATTTTAGCCTAACAGTACTATCTTTAAGTCCAATCGTATTAACTTTACCCAGCAGTATTAAGATATTCTTGGCAGTACTAACTTAATACTGGCAGTGTTAAGTTTATGCCTAGCAGTATCAACTCCAATTCTCTTCCAACAAGCATTGCCATCATAAATTTAGATTCTCACAATCTCTCTTTCTGTTTTTCAGCTCACTAAATCTCTTATTTCTTTTTCTCACCAATTTACTCTTTATGTTTTTTTCAGCTCACTAAATCTCTCATTTCTTTTTCTCACCAATTTACTCTTTCTATTTTTGTACAATGTTCCATCAATTCCATTAGTTTCATGCAGTCCTCCCCACTTCCAAGTGTGTTAACTCTTAAGAGAGGTGGATCATTGGACTGTTTAGATGCAGCCTCAAACCTAGTTTAAGCTTCTGCTATAACACCCCCATTTTTGACATATAGCAGCGAAAGCTAATCTGGGGTATTATTTCATAGTATAACAATCATATCATAGAAAAAAGATAAGTTATCATTCATTATTTCATCAAAGTTTTTACAAACAGAGGTCCCAAAATAAGTTTGAATGATAACGGTTTAGCCATCTTCGAGTTTGTGCCACTTTGTGACATAAGATGCTCAGTTACCTAAGATAAACATACTAAAAATTCAACACAAAGGTTGAGTAAAATTCATAGGTTTATGTTAAACAGTTTGAATACAAGTTCAATAGTGGGTTACATTGTTATACACCCATAAGTGTAATAATTGCAATGAGTACAATTATTGTAGAAAACAATATTATTGCCTTAAGCTCATGAAACCAAACATTAATATCCGAAGTCAATTTAACGACTTGAAGGAACAACTGTCATTAAGGAAAGGTAACTTGCCAAAGTTATCCTTTGTTCTCAAATATAGTACGTTTGGTTACCCCATGTACGGGTACACCAACGAGAGTTGTCACCCCCAATAGATCTATCCACAATATTTGCGTTCACTCGTAAGTGACTAATGGTTCATGATTAAGAAATAATGGCAGTGGAGGCAAACTTAGGCAATAATATATCCGGATAGAATACACTTAAAAAATACTTGTATTCATGTTTGTAGCATGTATCTCTCCACGGAGTTTAGAAAACATGTAAAGGTGGGACCATGAACATACCTTAACAGGGAAATCTGATTGATGGCAAAAGTATATCAAATGAAGGTAAATAGCTTCGTCACGCAACCTGGGGTAATATGTCAAGTCTTAGTATGATTGTTTATATTTCAACTTTATTTCATAAAGTTTAACATAAATATTAATTTGGTTTATTAACTTGTGAAAACATCGTATCACGGTTCAGGCTATCATAATCCAGAGGTCATATAGTAAACGTTTGAGGAGTTAGGACACTTTAAATCGTAAATCCAGCAACTCGTCAAAACGTATACCCAAATGAAACCCCTCACATGAAATTCCCTAGTAACGTGGTACGTTATAGATTTAAATGATAGCATTTTAAGTTTCTTCAAAAGCTAGTCGATGGTAAATTATGATATGTATATAACATAATTGTTTTTATGTGTTTCGATCGATAAATGAAAATGATAAATATGTTAAGTTTAAATAAAATCAAATCTTAATATATATTTTTATAATTTATATAAAAGTATTTCATTTTATACCTTTAAGAATGCAAAAATGGCAATATATACCCTTGATTTATATACTTTTACAAATTTAATCCTTTATATATAAAGTATATATATATTAAACCTTTTACTTTAAAACTTGGCAAAACATTCTTTGTATAGACCCAAAGATATATCATCAACATACAATTGTACAACATGATATCACCTCTGATCATTCGTGATGAACATAAGTTTTGATCAAGAGTCCTCTTCTATAATCCAGTATTTATAATAAGTAGATAGAACAGTTCCATACCAAGCTCTAGGAGCTTGATGAAACCATAAAATCTTTTCTACCTTATAAACCATATCAGGGAATTGTGGAATCTTCAAACCAGGAGGATGGCACCATACACAGCCCTCTTCTTAAAATACCATAAAAAAGGCACTCTTCACATCTATCTGTACAACAATTGATTAAGTCCATAAAAATGATGGCATAGGCCAAAAATAACAAGTTGCTCAATCCTAGCAAAAAGAGCATAAACTAATCATCATAATCAATGCCTTCTTTTGGGTGTAATCAGTATAACCTTGTGTAACCAGTCTTGCTTTGTTTTTAACTACAATTCCTCTCTTATCTTTCTTGTTTCTATACACCCACTTAGTTCTAATAGCCCTCTTGCCTTTTGGAAGATCCACCAGAGTCCAAACCTTTTAAAGTTTAAATTGCAGAAGCTCCTCTTGCATTGCTTCTATCCAGCTTGGATTTGTCAAGGCTTGTATCACCTTTTTGGGTTCTATTTATGAGAGAAAATAGGTAAATAAGCAGTTTTGATAATCTTTGTGATTTGTTCTCCTTTGCCTTTTGATGTAACTCACTAAACCAAGTTCTTCAAGATTTTGTTGTGACGTCCTTCTTGTTAGTGGAGCTGAATGCAAATCTCCAATTATTTTCTCAATTGGATGATCTTTATGAATTCTTGTTGTGGGAATAGAACTGACATGCATGGTTGTTTCCAAGTTGTTGAGGTCAGCTTCTACACCAACTCCTTCTCTATCATCATATGCATCATCAAATATGTCAGTTGCTTCCAAATATTGCATACTTGGATCATTAGGAATAGGACTAGCAGTATTAATTTTTGAGCTACCAGTATTAATATTTTCACTGGCAGTATTAATACTTGGCCTAACAATATTAACATCTTGAGTACTGCTATCAATCCTTTCTTGATCATCAGCATTATCAAAACCTTGTTCAGCAGCACTAACAGATGGATTAACAGTAGAAACTCTGTTAGTGTTGTTAGCATAACCTTCTTTCCGTTGAACAAGCAAATTATCCAATTTAGCTCTGAAATCTTGCACATGCTGGTCATCTTCTTTATTTGAAGCTCCTTTTTCCTTTTCTTGACCATTTCTTTTACTTAAATCATCATCTCCTTTTCCTGGTATCTCATCAGCATCCTTATTATCTATGCTTTGAGAACTTGAAGAGAGTGGAGAATTAGAAAGCATGAGTGGTAGCAGTATGTATTCATGATCAGATGCTTTCTCTTGTCCAGCTTGCCCTACATTAACATTTATCTCTATACTTGCATCACCATTAGTTTGATTTCCTACTGGCTCATAATTCATTGATTTTGTCAGTGAATCAATATCAAAGAGCCATTCTAAACCACTCCCTGCAATGTTAGGTTTGTTTTCAAGAAAGTTTATGTGCAGATTCTCCTCTACCTTCCTAGTTCTAGTGTTAAATATCCTAAAAGACTTGCTATTTATAGAGTATCTAACCAAGAACCCCTCATCAGCCTTCTCATCAAAAATTCCTAGGGGATCTAAGGTATTAAGAATAGTCACATGACACCCAAAAAGTCTCATAAAACTTATACTAGGTGGTCTACCAAGTAATAGTTCATAAGGTGTCTTGTTGTAAGGCTTGGTCACTAGAACCCTATTCTGAACATAACAAGCAGTACTAACTGCTTCAGCTTAAAATGTAGTAGGTAATAATGAATCTGCTAGCATAGTCCTAGCTGCCTCTATTAGTGTCCTATTCTTTCTTTCAGCAACTCTATTTTGTTATGGAGTTCTGGCAATACTAAACTCCCTCTTATGGAGTTCCATTGTCACATCTGATGATTTTAACCTTATGATTTATTTGGTTTTCTATGCCAGTAATAAAAGTTTTAAGGACCTCCTTAGTCTCATCCTTAGTGGCCAAAAAGAAAACCCAACTAAAGCTACTATAGTCATCAGTAACAACAAGGCAATATGTCTTGTGATTTATACTCCTTATAGATGTTGGCCCAAATAAGTC
>BQNB010036244.1:35554-50280 GCA_026074375.1 Tanacetum coccineum
ATTTATAGGAAAATCGCTACGACGACATCGCGTTTTAATCGTGACCCCGTCGTGACAAGAATATTCTAGATAATGGGTTGGGTCGTATAATCTGACGTCGTCTTGAGATCTTGTGACGCCGTCTTGGAAATCGTTATGACGGCATCACGTGTAATTTGTGACGCCGTCTCCAGCTTCTAAGGATAAATCCTTGAGCAATGTTGGTGTAGATTCGTAGTCTTGTCTGTTTCTTCTCTAAATGAGCCCAAGTCACGTGTATTTCCTTCAAATGCCTTCCAAATGCAAAATACCTGAAATGGAATGATTAAGTACCTATTTTAGGCATAAACACACGATTTAGGGGGTTAAACGGCCCCGAAAAAGTGTATAAAATAACACCTCATCATTTATTTTGTTTGAAGAGAATCAAAGTACAAAGGTCCAAAAACTATCATAGAAAATTTAATTCTACAAGTCACATCACGACTTCATTTCTAAAAATATTTCTATCATTTATTGACACAAGTTCACCGAGTCTCCGTCCTTGATATCCGCGTTTCGTCCCATCCAAGCCATCTTCAATACCTAAACCTGAGATACATGCTTAAAAATATCAACAAAACGTTGAGTGAATTCAAGAGTTTACACATAACAATTAGAACGCATATTTGGTTCAACAAAACATATAACTTTGCTCGTAAGACAAGTTATAAAAATAATGATTTCCAACTAAAGGAGCCCGTGTACCAAAACTTAACACATTCATCCCGTAGGATAAAATAATGTCCAAGAAGTATGTCACTTCTCCTAATACTAACTACAAAATGTCCGTTACCGGGTGCTCACCAACGGATTCGAACCCCGGACAGGGTTGTCAAACCCAATAGATCTATTTAATGCATTAGCGTTCACCTGCAACTAGGCAACTAATGGTTACACAGTAAAAGACATATACTCAATAGTGAATGGAATCATATTTAGTATCAAAACATATAGCGTTCTCATATTCATAAAACAACAAGTATCCCCCTCGCGGGTTAAAAACATTTAAAATAATTCAAAAGCGAGGCTATGAACTCAACTTGATTGAAGCCGAAGATCAAATAATCGAAACAATCACGAACTACTCGACAATGAACTCAACTGCGACCTATAATTTATGTCGCTCGATTATTATACCGCAAGACACGATCGAATAGTGCGTGCGTCGCAACTATTGAAATAATATAAATATACATACACATGTGATGAGAAATCCACTTGCGCGTCCTAGATCCTAAACGTTACGTAATTGAGTTACGGTCATTCTTTCATTTATATTATACGTCACTTAGTCGAGAACTTTCTATTTTTAGAAACTTTCTATTTTTAGAAAGTTACTATTTTCGAAAAGTTACTATTTTTAGTAAGTCCCGTTATCCAATTATATTTATAATAATATTTATTTATCTCGTCGAACTTTCGACTTTCTATTTGGTTATGAGACTTTCGACTTCTTCTATTTGTTTATTAATTACCCATATCGTGATTATGACCGTATCTAACAAAAGTTACTAATTTAAGAATTTATACCGTCATAAACCTCGTAAGATCCCTAAAAATGTATAGACTCGTAAAAGTCTAATAGCATTTATTAATTTTTATAACACATTTAATAAGTTCTTGTATAACCGATGAACTTTAAAAAGTCAACGTTGGACTTTATTTAACTTTGACAGTAAGTATATATATATATATCTAATATAATATAAATATATATATATATATATATATATTATATATATATATCAGTGGCTATAGGGAGGGATCATGAGAAAACCTATTTTGGTGGAAAAACCAGAAAAACCTAGAAAACAACAAAATGCTCACACTCTCTCAGACCTAACCTACACACCTAAATTGAGTATTTGAGATGTTTCATAATTTGTCTTGTGTTTTATGGGGGGGGGGGGGGGGGGAGGGAATATTGTAGGGAGGGGTTTTATTGTAGTTTCACAGCAATATGACCTCGATTTACACCTGTAAAAACCAAAAAAAACAAAACAATGCCCTAAAAAAATTAGGGCATCTGTTTGATTTTTTTTAGGCGATCGTTTGGTTTTTTTTTTGAGTTTTCTAGCAAAATATGGTTTTCCCTAGAACCCATCCCTATGTATATATATATCTATATATATATATATATATATATATATATATATATATATATATATATATATATATATATATATATATATATATATATATATATATATATATATATATTACTAGATCTGACCCGCTCAAAACGACCCGTTATATCACATTTTCACGACTCGGACTCTAAAGAGATTTTATGCAAAACGACATTCCGGACAACTTTTTAGTTTTAGCCGAGACCTGAAACTCGACAAAAAAGACCAAATTGCCCCTGCAAGTTTCTGCAGGAACTTATGACTTTTAAATAAAAATGCAGAATTTGACCTTGGGTTTTGACCCGTTATTACTTGATTTTAAAACTAACAAGCCTCGCGGCAAACTAAAACGTCATTCCGAGCAACTTTCGTGTTTCGCCGGAAGGCCGAAACGGACTCGAAAGGGCTCAAAACGAGCGTTTAAATTTCTGACAGCAACTAGTAAAACCATAATAGCTGTTGGAAAAATTCTCAAGTTTTCAAATCTTGTTTTCGCCGTAACTTCTTCGTTATTAGGAGTTACGGGGCGTTCGAATTACCGAAACGCTCTTAAAAATACCCTCTACCATATTTTCTAGCCCAAAATCAGATTTTACAAAATCTCGAACCTCGTTTTCCGCGCCAAAGTTTCTGCCCAGAATGTATACTTTACAAAATGTGCCAAAAACTATTTTTGACCCAAAAATCCACTCACAACATATCTAAAATGGCCTACAATTCATATTCAACTCGCTCAATTAACCAATATCAAAATATAAACTAGACGACGCAAGATCCCTCGGATTTCATCACATGCAACGATTAAAATCAAACCAATAACGAAAACAATAAAACAAATGAAATAAGAGAATGCTCACAATGCTATAATAGCAAGATCGGAACAACAAAAGACTAGACTCGTCCCCTTTGTTCCTTAGCCGTGACTCGAACCGAACCCATAATCAAAACCGAACATTTTTCCAATTAACCAATTTTCTAAAAATGATTATCTAGCTACTTTAAACAACCTCTTTTAAACCAAAACTTCTCAATCTAACCCGAAACCCAACTTCTTCAAAACCCAATGCATGTGGGATTTTACTACATGAAAACGTAGGCCTTAACACAAGGATTAATATTTTGTAACTTGATTATAATGCATGTCGGAATTTAAGTGGCGGTGGTGGTGTTAGTGTGGTGGCCGGCGGTGGTGTTTCAAAGGGAGGGAGGAAGTGAACAAATTTTGTAAAAAAATTATAACTAGAGTGTGTGTCCTTATATAGAAAACAAGTTTGATCACTTGCTACCTTTAGTCCCTCCATCCTTATTATTCTTTCAAAATTAGTACAAAGGTCATTTGTTTCGTTATGTAATTGACCAAGGGCTCGGGATTATACTTCCGTGACTAAATTTATTTTAGTCACACTTAATTTGGTTTAAAATATTAAGTAAAAATGTTAACTCATGTCAAAATAAAGTTTTGACTCGGTTTCGACTAACTCGGGACGAGGACGATAAAATACAAATTATCATCATAAAAATAAATAACGAAGCGCATCGAAATTTCTACGATGCTCAAAACTCTTAGCGGTTGCGCGGTCAAACGTTGACTCGCGAAACGTCAAAAATAAAAATTTTTAAATTCCGTTCGTAATAAAATACGAAAATAATTATTCACGACACTTAAAATTTTAAATGTCGATGTTCGTTCTCATAAACTTATAAAATAATAATTATGACGTCGAATTCGCGGTCGTCATATGCGTCGTAAAACTCGGGTTGTTACATCTTTCAACCCTTAGACCTTAGTTACGTTTAGTTCGAACCTTCCCAACCTATTCCCCTAGAGAACGATAACAACCCATGAGTCTTGCCTATACTACTTTGCAACGATTAGGTACTCTGCATAGGGAGTTGTAAAATTTTGTACGTTTACAATGACCGCATCAAGTTTTTGGCAGCGCTACCGGGGAATAGTTAGGTTTCGAATTTTATTTAGCTTAGGTCTACTCTCTTGATTCCAATCAAGCAAGATTTTAATTTTCTGTCAATTAGCTTTCTTGTAGTCTATCTTTTCTTCGTGTATTTGTTCGTAGTTTTATAATCAAGTTTCCAAAATGGATAACACCGGCCCACATCACCATTTAATCCATCGATTTCATTCATCACATAAAAAGTTTGTAAGCTCAATTCGTTCCTCGAATCATTAAACTTAGTTCCCCCATCATTTAATACGCAGTTTGTTTGCACAGAGAATGATGGAAACATAATGTTTGTCGAATTAATTAAAAAGTATGATGATTCTAGCGAATAGGAGTTAGGAGTGGACGAAAATGTAGCAACAGGAGAGGAATTAGGAGTAGAGTGCTTTAACAAATTTCTAACTAGGAGCGAATTAACATATCATAAGTACTTAATGTGCGCCCTGATTCTGTCCCCGTTCTTAAGAAACCCTATTATTGTAGGAGGAAGTCCTTTGAACCTTAAAATACCATGCAACATAGGACATGTACATGTGGAGAAAGCCTACATAGATCTTAATTCCCCCATAAATATCATGACTCGTATGCAATACAATTAGATCATGAGGAAACAACTTAAACCTAGGAAAGATCCTGAGGGTATTAGAGGAATAAGTAACTTCAAGGGAGAATTAGAGGGATGCATATCTTCATAGGAGACTTCACTTATGTTTCTAATTTCATGATTGTTGGGGATATTAGTTTAATTATAGACCCTAGGCTGTCACAAATTGTGCTAGAGAAGCCTTTTATTGAAATGTCCAACATGACTCATGATTTATCATTAGGAATAGTGAAGTTTGAAAATGGAACCGATGAGATTGCTTATAAGATGCCCCATAAGATAAATCAATTTGATTCGCTGTTGGATTTGGAAAAATAGCATACAAAATCGATATACTTTAGGAATGAGGAAGACAAAAGGAGATGAGTAGACTATGTGAATAAGATATTAGGGTTTTATAAAGAATGTTTAGAGCTTGGACCCGAATACTAAACTGGACTAGAAGAGGGTGACGTATGTGAGCATTGAGGAGTCACGTAAGGAGTGTGACTCTGAGTCTAGCTACAAGACTCGTTAAATAAAGAAAAACGCTTTTTGGGAGGCAACCTAAACTTTTAATTTTCCGCATTTTAGGAGTGTCGTGTGTTTTAATTCTCTATCATTTGTTTTTATATGTTTGAATTATGTGATCATGTTTTGCTTTGTCTTTAACTTGGTCTTAATTGCAATCAAATGTATTTTACATCAATTATAATGTTAAAGGAAAATATCCTGTTTCTAAGAACCATTTCAAGCATATTAAATAAATAGTTTAGTTAATTCGCGTCTTGTGTGTCTGTTTCGATTCATATGATTGTGTTAATTGTTTTTGTGGTTTATGCAGAATTTTTCAAGAAATAACTGATAGGATTTGTGTTCAATAAATTTAACCAAGAAAGAAAAAAAATCTTTACAGACGCTGGAGACGGTGTCAGGATATTTCCTCACGGCGTCGCATCTCCAGCTACAGTAAAATTCGTATTTTTTAATTAATTTTGTATAATTTCAAGAATTTGTAATTTTTCTAAAACTTGCAGACTACCACAATTACATTAGCACATTCATCCTATCTTTATTGCTTTCGTAGTGTCAAAATCCTAATTAATTACGTTGTATATCATTATCCTGCCGATTTTACGTCAGGTGTAGTTGTTTATTGTCTTTGATTTGCAGGCTACATTTGATGAGGAGAAGCTCATAAGTTATTAGGAGTTTCATGTGGAAGATTCTAGGATGAAGATTTAGCCGGGATCATTTGTTTCTTCTCCATTATTAAGTAAAGCCATGGGAGTACTAGTTTCTTTTGCCTTTTCTTTTTCCCTTTATTCGTTTTTTGGGTACTTTTAAGAACATTTGGGACAATGTTCAAAATAAATGTAGGGGGAAATAAAGCCTTAGAAACTATTTTTTCATTTGCCTTTGCTTTGTCCTGAAAAAGATGAGTAATATACTGAAACGTAGCGTAGACGGTAATTTTACCCCAAATTTAATTTTTTATGGCACATACCGATGAAAACTTAGTATTATTAGCATTTTATGGATAGGAACTAACACAAAAAAACCTACCACTCAAAAAATCCACCCAAAAAATATGAGGTTCGCCCCTAGATCTTTAGGAATTCAAGCACCCATCTTTGGTGCTTAAAATAGTTTTACTTTTAGCTTGCTCGAGTTAAGAAATGAGCAATCATATATGTCGCGTTCATGGATTTGATCGTGCATATGTGGTTTTGTCGTTTTTTCTGGAGCATTGGTATCGGTTGAACCTATATGAGAATGTACCGGTAGTATATTAAATTCTAAAACTTATTTTAGTGATGCATCCCGAGACCGCAAGTGAGATCGCATTCGTGTGATTAGGATTTGCTAAATGATAAGAGGCACTAGGATAAACCCTGTTTTAAACATGTATTTGTTATTATGGTCTCCTCGATCATATAACTATCCCCACACCCTTGCTTCACACTCATTTTTAGTGCAAGATACCCCTAGTACACCCCTCCGAGCCTATCCTTTTCGCGGTTATCGTAATTTTATGGTGGATTTCGGATTATTAATTAAGAGCATTATTTACACCCACACTAAATGTTACACCCAAATCGTCTTAGCCTTTCTTTTATGCACTCATTTTTAGTACATTATTGTTATCATATTTGTAAACCCAGTTAATTATTTACTTGAGTACATGGTTTCTAAGTCGAGTCTTTTATTAGTGTATACAGTTTGGGACGATTGGGATTCATAGTAGTTTCTATTTTATAGAGAAATGGGGAAGAAATCAATTATTACCTCCATATGTGCTTAATACACTCCATGTTATTTTGATCCTTCTAATTCGGGTCATTAGGTAGTTTATGTTTATGAGTATCAAAAACTCGAGTGTAAGGGTGTGTTTATAAACCTCAAGTCATGTATTATTATGTTTCAGCAAATGACAGGGCAAAAGTGTACGAAAAAAAGAAAAAAAGAAAGAGTTTGATGTAGAGTTTGTATATCTTTGTCCTAGTATGGTCGAGTCTTGGCTTAGCAACGCCTTTACATGTATTCTTGTATTTAATTAACTCAACACCACCCCAAATCCAACAAAATATATCTCATCCGTTTCCGTTTTCGTTTTCGTTTAACTTACACCCAAACATCACAACCCTTTAAAGACCTCGTTAATAGTAATTCCTAGGTGCTTATGCCACATCGGTAGATGTTTGATCTTTTATCAAGCTTATGGTATAATTTATAAGCTACGACAGGTAATGAGTGTTTATTTTCCGTTTCTCATATTGTTATAATTCACTATACACCCGAGAGAAACAGAGAATCCAAACACTTATGTGAGCTGCTAGTATATAAGTTTCGTGCTTTTAATTACGAGGTCTAATTGGTTGTGTCATAATGTATCTTTAAAAAGTAAGTTAAATGCATCTGATATTGCTATTGTCTAGGTAGAAAAACTCATTTGTTTGAGGACAAGTAAATCCCGAGTGTAAGAAAAAGACAAAATTTAAGTGGATGGTAACTTGGTACACCTAAGTACAACCGGTTGAGGGGTCAAAATTTACACAGGATAACCCAGAACAAAAGTATGTTACACTAAAAAGCCAAAAAAATAATATGCTACCCACAATGTTAAATCGTGTCAAGTATAGTACATTTTTAAGGTATTTGCCCTTAAAAGAATTTAACCTTCTGCAAAAGGTTTAAACGTGAACCTCTTTTGTGTGCCTACTAACCATTATCAAGAACTAATCACCTTGATTGACAATTAAAAGTCTAAATTTACACGTCTGTAATCAAATAAAATGCATGCAACACAAGTAAATAACTTTTTAATCGTGTAATGCTATATTGATGTATAATAAAAGTATTACAAAGTGTTATAGATCACACTTGTTGAATGAAAATGTATGGATTACTCTTTGAATAAGTAAACTTAATACGCATTAAGTTTACAAGCGAACTTATATAGTACGCTGATAGGATCAGCTGACTAAACTGCAAGTTCGACAAATGAGTAAATGCATTTCAATAAATTTCCTTTTATAGTGGTACGAGTAGGGATGACAAAAAACCACCCGAAACTTAAAGTTTTTGGGGGAGAGTGGAGCATGCTTATTGGTTACGGGGCAGGTTTCGGGGCATTAACAGGGATTTTTATCGGGTTCGAGGCGAGGAGCGGGGCACAAAATCTCCAATCCGCTGTGGCCCGAAACTATATATACATATAGATCAATTATATTCATATGTTGTTATGTTAGTATTTACCTAATAAAAACAATATTATCATTTTTTGTAGTTTTGTATCTTGGCAAGATTGCAAGTTGTGATTAAAAAAATTGTTTTGTTCAGGTTTTACCTAATAATAAACAATGTTTTTATCATATTTTCTGTAGCGCTTTGTTTCTTGCTGATTGCAAACCGTTGTGGTTTTAAATAACTTCTTTTGCTGTCATACCCTTTAAAAGAAGGTTTTGATATTTTTAAGGATGTGGGTTTATTCATTATTTATGTTTACCTTATTGAAACTTCACTTAAGGCTACTAATTGATTTTATAATTTGTGGGTCCGGATTATTCAAAATTAATGATGTAAATCCCATTTGTAAATTCACATTATTGCATGTAATCACATTTGTAAAATATGACGTGAAAATAATAATAAACGGGGAATCGTAAACTTGGTGGAGAATTGCGGTAAAATAGGCGCCCCGATATGATCCCAACGGGAATCAAAGCAGGTTTGCGGGACCATCTTACCCCCAATGGAGCTCCCCGATAATTTCCCTAATGGGGATCGGGGCGAGTTTTGGGCGTGGTTTGCTAATCGGGTTTGGGGATGGGGTGGCCACCCCGACCCAGACCCATACCATTGCCATTCCTAGGTACGAGGTTGACTTCATAGTGGGGTAGCTGAGACGTGTTAAGAATCTGGTGGAAGAGTACAACTCCATTTAATGTTCTTCTACTGGAAACGTGACAACCTTACTTTGTGAACAATTCTGCCAATTGTGTACAATTTTTTTACCAACTCGTAATAGGTAGTACTTTAATTCGAAAGTCTCTTTTTTCGCTTTTTTGCTTTATCGAATTGTCCCACCTAAAACACTTTAAAAGAAATTGAGCTATGCTCAGTTTAAAGAGTAATGAAGTTAATCAGGATATTGTCATCTCCTGACTCACTTCAAACCTTCAGCTAATTCTTTTTACATATCACCTGATATTCATGACAGCTGATGAGTATGTCTCCAAGTAATCTTCGACTTCTTTAACGATGTTTTTGACTTAAATATGCTGGGCTTCAGCGAGTCTTCATTCACTAAATCTTATCAACGAGTCTTCATGATTTAGTATTAATGTTTAAATTTAGACAAAGACAATTGGAAATTCAATTGGTGATTCAAAAGTGTAAGTATATGACATGAAATGATAATCAAAGCAAATAAGTTGCAGAGATATTGCTGGTTGTACGTGTTTATGATTGATCATCTATGACTTTAGATAATGTAATGATGAGATAATCCCTTTTGAAACTAAATAACAAAATGCACAGTGGTTGACACTTGACTCCAAAAATCTACTAGGTACTTCTAGCTAACTAGATATCATGAAAATGACTACAATGTATCACTAAATGTCAAACTTGAATGTCTGTTTCACACTCCTATATTTGCACATATATATGTCCATGTGTATGCAATTAAAGTACACTCTCCTCCAAGTTCATATCATTATCTCTTTTTTTCTCCCTGAGATGTCAACATTGAACCAGCTTCTTGACCTCCAACAAGAACAAATTTGCTATGTGCAATGTGGTTTCTGCACCACAGTATTACTGGTAAACCCTAGCTAGCTTGTTCATATACACGCATTCACTTTGTTATCATTTAGGGTTCATTGTTTTGTCTCAAATCATTTTGATTTTTTTGCTTTGATTTTCATATTTAGTCTATATGCAGGTTGGTGTATCCTTATAGATGTTTAATCTATGGTGGTACAGTACAAATTGCGGTCATTTGCACAAGTTCTTCTTTCAGTCAACATGATGGATCCACTTTCTTTCCTCTCCAACTCTTTTCTTCTCTTGATAACCAAGAGAGGTATGTCGATCTCTATTTTTTCTCTTTGTTGCATTATGATCTTTTTCATGTTGATCGAAAACCTAGCATCGGCTTTTCCATGCAGCCAATGTTGGAAGTTAGTGGAGAAAATGAAGAAGTTCCTACTCAACAACCCTTGATCAACCATAGTTCTTTGTCCCCTCTCATCTCATCATCGTCGTCAGATGAAGACAATGATGATGATCTTGAACTAGTAAATCACATCGTCAACAAGCGTAAGCAAATTTAACTTATATATACACAGGTCTTAGTTGTAACTTGTAAGCACAATGATCATGTGAGCTAAAAAAGCACTATTGTATATAACAATGATACTATTAAGCACTTGATGTGTTTGCTTGCAGCCCCGGAGAAGAGGCTACGTGCCCCATCCGCGTATAACAAGTTCATCAAGTAATGTTATTCTTTAAGTTGATCATTATGCCGTTTTGATTTGTGTAATATTTGGGTGCTTAACTCAGTTAATATCTATATTATCAGAGAAGAGATTGGAAGGCTGAAGACACAACATCCCAACATGACTCATAAGCAAGCCTTTAGTACAGCTGCTAGAATGTATGTTTTTCTCAATGTACAGCAAGTACATATACCATATTTATGGAAATAAATAATTAATAAAACACATACACACATACACATGATGATATCATGTACTTATAACGTGAAGTTTGACTCTTGTTTCAGTGGGCTCATTCACCACAGGGTCAACATGATGAAGAAGATGAAGAAAAAGCAAAGTGCTCAGGTGATGAATCCACAGCTATGATCAAGGAGCTTGGTTCGAATGATCAGCCGTCTTGGGTTAACACATGTGATAGAACTATTAGTGAAAAGCATTGCTATGGAATAGAGGCTAGTGAATAATTAAAGTAGGTTAAATGTTTCGTTATTAATGCATGTGGTGATTATTTCCAATTGATTGGTTATATTGCGTCACCTAATTAATTAATCTAGTCAGTTAACGTATGATTACTTGGTGTATATCAGTATGCATGTACAATTTAAGTATGTATAGTAGTGCAAGCTAGGTTAGTCCATGTCTACAAACATACACTATCACATTATTGTTTGTGTGCAAAACGTCTCAAGGAAACATGATAGTCCTAAGCAATATATATATGACACGTTAAACCAGCTGATCGAGTGAGCAAAGCCTATTGTTGGTGAATTTTAATAACCTGAAAGTTTTGAGCCATAGTGCAGCCGCAGACCCTTGAGTTCTGGAGACCCTATGTGAGCATCTTATTTTCTTTGTTTTGTACTGTTTATGGCTGAGTGAAAATTTGAAAACTACTGAATTAGGGGTCGTAGTTATAGATGAAATTATTTTTACATTTATTAAAGCAATTCTAAGTACAAGCTAGAAGACTTATTGGTGGTGAGTTTTGAGATCATATCGACCCCAAAATTTTGAGGCTTGTGGTACGTCGCACTTGCACCCTAAAAATCAACGTTCCTATACATCGATAAAGATTCTTGTGTATGAAAATCCGTCTCACAACAATTAATAATTACTTTCCGGTGCACTATGCGTTTAATTTATCGGGATATACTTTGGGCTTAAATCGTTACATATAGCGTAAGTAGTTTATTTTGACTTCCGCTATTTTTTGGAACCAAATCAAAAAAGCTTCCTTCTTGAGTAGCTAAGGCTAATTAACACTATCTATACACTTTTACCAAATAACAATAATGTCTTATCTAGATGATACTAATATGATGGAGAATTGTTAAAACTGATAACTGATGTTACCATGAATCTTCTAATAAAAATAAAAATAAATAAATATCAAGTCATTTTCGAGCAACTAAAAGTCAAGTTAGTGACACGGCGTGATGAGAAAATCTTAGTACATGAGTAGTAATTCATACCACAGAGATAGGAGCATGGCTTTCTGTTGCAAGAACTTACAGTTACTTCACAAGGCAATGGTTTCTTAACATAGACAGTATTTAAGGCATTCTCTTTAGGCAAAGAAAAAGCTCTTTAAATAACATTTGTGTAAGGGACCCCATTGAGTTAAGAACCATGAGTTGTTCTTTCCATTTTAAGATGCTGTTAGGGGTTCAATAATTTGTGAATTATTGATTTCTTGAGGCATGTACTAGCTGGCTAGATGCTCTTGGGGTTTGAAGTAGTAGTTGTGATCCAAGAGGTTCAATTCTTGAATTTATGAGTGACAAATGATTGACAAACCACCTTGTTACTCGTACATTTCTAAGTCTAACCAAAGTTGTTCATTAGTTACTTGTTTAACAAGATCAATATCGTAAAATTCTGATCTTATATACTAATTTGCCATAAAATGAGAGAATCCTAATCTCTAGAAGAAATTACACAGTTAAAGAATTTTTAGTTAAAGAATTTAGTTAAAGAATTTTTTAAGATGACAATAAACAAAATATATAATTTATTACATCTGCAACATAAAATCTTTATAAAAATACACCCAAACAATATAATTTTAGGAACCCTAATCACAATTCCGCGCGGACCCTTTGGAGTTATTGATTTGCAAGCTAGATGTAGAAGCGGCTCAGCTCGTCGGGTTCAAGTGGGTCGAGTTCTTAACATAATGACTTTGTTTTTTCTAAGAGTGATTGTATAATGGCTATAGGTCAATTCAGAAATTAAACGGTTTTAATTTCATAAAACCGGCGAGGCTGATTTGTGATTGCTGATTTTAAAGCAATGTATATATAAACTGCCATATAAGAAGACTTCAATATTTTCGGTGGTTCCTTCTCCCAAATCTTGGTGTTTTATGCATGTATCATGCAAATGCATAACACATTTAAAACCAATAAAACTTAACGTTAGTAACGTAAAATTCTTTGTCGTGTGTATGTTGATTGATTGATGTATATGTTTAAGTAAAGATCCGTACCAGGTATGATGTCTTGAATCTTAGTACTTGGTGAGAACTTGAGTACCTGAGAGTAAGAAAGAAAGACGCATTAGCCTCGCTCTGGGGTGATCCCAGGACCAAGCTCAGGCGTGAGAGTAAGTATATGTTGGAGCCGGATGGGCGTGAAATAGTATGTGTGTGAGAGTAAGTATATGTTGGAGCCGGATGGGCGTGAAATAGTATGTGTGTGAGAATGCAATTAATGCTGCCCCAATAGCAGTAAATGAATATGCTTGAAAGAATTCTGTGTTTTCTTTCTGCAGTCCTCTCCATACTGTCAATGAATACGTACATGGGTTAATTACTCATTTATTTTACTTACAGAAATATAACATTTGTAAAGAAAAATGAAAAAGTAAACAAATGAAACATCTCTATATGCCAACTTTAACTTTAATTTGGGCATGTACTTTATATTCATGCAATAAATGTAACCATTTTAGAAACGTTCAACTTTGACGTCAAAAGTGTAAGGCATACTTGCAAAAAATTTCATAATTAGTAATTAGCGTAGTTATAACAAAATCAACATTTCAAGAGAGTTAGTATTTATCAAAAAAAATTAAGCTCGTGGTACGTCGCACTTTCACCCTATAAAAACATCGTTCCTATACATGCATGATGAAGATTCTTGTGTATGAAAATCCGTCTCACAACACTTAATTATTGCTTTCCGGTGCGCCATGAGTTGATCATGATTTTGAGGCTATTCTTCTGATCTATTACTTTGGGCTTAAAACGTTACATATAGCGTAAGTAGTTTAATTTGACTTCAGCTGTTTTTGGAGCCAAAAAGCTTCCTTCAAAAAGTAGCTAAGGCTTATTAGCACTATCTATACGCTTTTACCAATTAACAATAATGTCTTATTTAGATGATGTTTAACTTGAGGAAATATGGAATTGCCCCGATGATGGGGATAATTCCATATTTACTCAACTTGAATATCAAAATTCCATATCTACCCAAAACACAAGTTTTTAATGCACAAGTACAATTCATTTTAAACACGTGTTGGGGAAATATGGAATTATGGTGTTTAACTTCAGGAAATATGAAATTGCCCCGATGATGAAAAATAGTCAAAACTGATAACTTATGTTTCCATCAATCTTCTAATTAAGCCTGACATTTTTTTTGATTCAAATTAGAAAAGAAAAAGAAAAGTCATTTTCGAGCAGCTAAAAGTCAAGTTAGTGACACGGCGTGATGAGAAAATCTTAGTACATGAGTAGTAATTCATTGTGATCCAAGAGCTTCAATTCTTGAATTTATGAGTGACAAATGATTGACAACCTACCTTGTTGCTCGTACATTTCTAAGTCAAACCAAGGCTGTTCATTAGTTACTTGTTTAACAAAATCAATATCGTAGGGCTGAATGGTATGGTGGTGGTAAACCCACCTGACACGTCAGCGCCACATCAGCTTTCTATCTCCAAATAAAACTCACCTTTCAACCGTAATAAGAACTCACTTCACCACTAAAACTCACATTTCATTAAAATACCTATT
>BQNB010036245.1:0-32346 GCA_026074375.1 Tanacetum coccineum
CCCTTGTAAATCTAGATGGACTCTACTATATAAAGAGATCCCTAGATATAGTTTTATGTGTGTCAAGATGTAAACACCAAAAAAGTGTGTGTGTGTTCTAGGTGTCAAGTCCACTAAGTGGACGCCTAGGTTGTTTGTGTTTTAGCCTCAAGGATCTTTGATTCATTGTTATAGTTTAGATAACACGTTCTACGATTGATCACGTAGAATTGGGGCTTGTAGTAGTCATTGTATAAAGATGATGATGAAACCTTGTTAGGCAATAATAAAGAATGTTCTTAATGTTTATTCCATTGTGCATTCTATTGTTCTTTATTATTGTTCATCCTAGATAAAGATCTAAACAATCTGAGCTTAAACGATCATATTAGTTTCCACAACAATTGAACTCTGAGGACCAGAGTTCCCTTAGGGGGATCGACTGTGAGATTCCGTAAATTCAGGTAATTAATATATTCTTATTTATTCTTATTTTTCCCCTTTAGTAAAATTTATTTTTACATTTACTTTTACTCGATTAGTAATTCTTTGTTTCTAGTTTAAACTTAAGCCGTGTTATGAATTTATATATGTTTCGTACCCTTCGTAATTGAATTTTTAGTAAAGTACTCTGAATGATGTAGACCTATTTTTATCTTGTTCGTTTTTACTTTGTGGTTCTGCCTTAACTCTCGTTATATTTTACATTAATACCCGTTAGCCTTAAAACTACCTACCTATCTTAAAATTTATACCCTAAATGCTAAAATTATTAATAATAAAAATTCAAATGCCACTAAACCAGCTCATATGAGGCGTGGCACATTCTTAGAATGTGTCTAGGACACATGTTTTGGTCAAATGCATGTCTAGAATATCAAAACCAACTTATGACTCACACTTTCTCATAGTTAAGAAAAAAATATACCATCTCTTACTCTTTCTCTCTACTTGGCCGATTGCATCAAGCTACCAAAACACCAATTCCAAAAAAAAATCTATAGCAACCTCTTAATATCTTTGTGTAGTCTTGTTCCTCATAATAAGAACTACATTTGCAGACCATAAAACCTTGTGATTTTGATGTTTAGGGGCTGAATTAAGTCAACTTTTTAGAGGGTTTATGCATGGCATTAGTGATGATGATGTAGTGGGATTTTGGTGATTTGTGGTCTTGGTTTTTATTGGTAACTTTTGGAGTTGGTTGAAATTTCTTGCAAACCTTATTTTAAGGTGCATGTGGTTGAGTATATTTTTGGGTAAAAGATTAGTTTGGGGCTGAGATCTTGGTTGGGTTAAGTTTATTTTGGAGGTTGTTGATTTGGTTGCAAGCTAGAAAGAGGAGTGGAGTTGAAGTTTTGGTTAAACTAGTTTTTATTACATATTATAAGATTCTATTTTGTTCTTCAAATTCTCTTCTTGTAAATTGTTACTTTGATGTTATTACTACTGTAAAATATGTATTTTATGTTAGTAAGAGGTGTGACAAACAAGTGTGACATTGCTTGGATTTTTGTGAGGTCAAAACTTATGAGAGGGTGTGTTGATAAAGGGAAATTAAAGACTGTTTTAGGTCAGCAGCTTGTTGGGCTTATTACGAAATATTTTTGACTTGTGGACTAATTGAAAATTAATTTTATAGGTATACAAATATTTTTAGTATATATGGCGAGTTGGATAGATTTTTATCTCCTCTGGATGAGTGAGAAATGGCCGAAATACCGAAACTAGTCAAATTTGTACCACTGTTGGGAAAATGAGTAAAACTCTATATTTTTACATTAACTTACTAAATTAAAAAGTTGAGCCCTGTAGTAGACACATAGAGCTAACACCTCGTTTTTTCTCACTTGAATTGCTGTCATAGATTGGGATTTATGGCCGTTTCCGTAAAGGGTTAAAAATCTGGAAACTATCTGTTTTTGGTAACCAAGGGTAAATCCGTCTTTTCACATGGTTCTGAAACTTTTGAGTAAGTAAACCCTACTCTTTTGAAAACTAGATTCAAAATGCTTTCCAGGGGTGAAAGCCTTGTATTTCTATCATTTACGGATTAGAAGCTAGAAGTTCGGGAAGTTGAGTCAATTTCAAAATTTATAGATTTTAACATTAAAATGTATATGTTAACTTTGGTAAAATGGGAGTTAAGGGATAAATTTTAATACATGTCTTAATCAATATAAGGTCAGGTTAGACTTGAGTTTTTGAGTGAAAATTACTTTGAAAATACTAGTGCAATGTCATGCTTATTATGGACATACACCTCATGAACACCTAATTATTTTTACGTATCGATTTATACTTTACCATTCTAAGTCACACCGCATATTTTAGGTGATCCTTAGAGACTCTTTCTCGATCGAAGATCTCATTACTTCTGACTTTCTTTTACTTTTGAAGAGTTCATAGCCCCTTTTTATTACCAAATTGTTTGCAAACTCTACGGGGTGAAATTACATCCTTGTCTTACTCTTGCACACAAGTGTTTTTAAATTGTATGCTATCCAGATTATTGCCTGAATATTATTGCATAAGTTACCGCATTGCCATTTAAGTCCCTACCAATCATGAACCGTTAATTGCTAATGTAGTAAGCGCAAGTGTTATGGATAGATCTATCGGGACTAACAATCCCCACCTTGAATTTCTGGTCACAAGTTGACCATGGTGCATTTAACATTGTGAGGACAGTTAGGTTGTTGGCAAGAATCCTATATTTCCCTGGGGTATAAAACTAGTTAAGGTTTTGGGGTAATGAGCTTAGTGCAATAATACATATTTCTTTTGGACTACTGAATTTGTTTCGTAGTCTACTATTACTTAAATCTTGTGGTCCACCCTTTTATTGATAAACCTATGATTTTACTCGACCTTTGTGTTGACTTTTAGCATGTTTTAATTTCAGGTCCTAAGGTATGAAGTTTAGATTGGAGCTGCGTTGGATATCAAGCTGAAGGGATTCTGATTATTTCATATTCGATGCACCCTTTAACTTTTAAAAACATATGTCATCTTTTGGAATTGTGAAGCTTGTGTTTAAACAAATGTATGTCGAAGGTTTATGACACTTTTTAAAACTATGGGACCAAATGTGGAAACTCTGATATTTTGCAAGGCATCGAATGAAAGTTTGTTTTAAACGTCTCTTTTTGAGGTTGTTTCCTATACTTGTATTTTGTGCTATGACGTCGCACCCCAATTGTTACCGTTCTGCTGTCGCCAAATTTTGGGGGTGTGACACGTTTGGCAGCTTATTAGGACGATTCTAGGGCTTAAAAACCCTATTATAACTCCTTCAATTCATGTTTTAATCAAGTAAGATTATCTTAATCCTTTAATATGTCTTGTTGTTTGATTATTTATTGTTCTTGCTTTATCTTTAACATGCTTGGCTAAACTCCTTATTGAGTTCATTTATGATTGTATGAAACCTAGAATGTAGATCTTAGTGGTGTTGCTTTTTGTGATGAATATGCATGTTAGGCTTTAGAAAACCAGCTTTTGTCTGTATCATTGTTGATATGTCTAGGGAAACATGATTGTGTAGAAAGAATACCATCGGGTAACAATCTTCATACTACCTTGCCCCTTATATGGTTGATCCACTTTTAATATATTTCAAATGCATTTGATGTACTCTTAGGGGACTTGTAATAATATTCATACTACCTTACTTGTGCATTGCCCTAACAGAATAGTAAATAGACGACAGGTTTGTGTAATCTGTTCATGACTTAGGAAATAATTACATAGATCATCATAAGTGTGACAAAGCAACAACACTAGGAGAAGCAATCTAGGGGGTAATATATGATTAAATGAATAAAATCTTTTTATTATACTGTTACAGCATTGGCGTAGTTTATTATTTAGTTTAATAGCTAAAACCAAACCAACCTCTTAAATATATGATTTACATGCTTTCTATAAAATATAAAAACACAATAATAATCTTCTCTCAACCCCTAGAATTATATTAAACCATGATCAAGCCTTCCCAACCTATCCTCCTAGAGAACGATAACAACCACCCTAGTCTTGCCTATACTACTACTACAACGGTTAGGTACTCTGCCTAGGGAGTTGTAAAACTTCTTGTAGAAGTCCCTTATGACGACCGCATCAAGTTTTTGGCGCCGCTGCCTGGGGAATAGTTAGGTTTTGATCATAGTTTAGCTTAGTTCTACTTGATTGAATCCTTTCAAGTGAGAATTTAATTTCCGCATATTAGCTTTCTCGTAATCTATCTTTTCTTTGTGCTATCTGTTTCGTAACCCATTGTCATCAACCACCATGGGAGACGAGAATCTTATCCGTACTCTTGGAGACTACTCTAAACCTAGCCATGAGGGCTTAGGGAATACCATTGAGCTCCCCGTAGGGAACAACGTGGTACCTATTCGATCCGACACCATCTGGTTGGTGCAAAACAAATGTTTATTCCACGGACTTCGGTTTGAGGATCCAAACCAACACCTCAAGGATTTCTTAAAACTAGTGGACTCACTTGACCTTGATGGCAAAAATAGGGAAAGAACGCGCCTGCATTTATTTCAATTTTCCCTTCGCGATCAAGCTAGCAATTGGCTTGAGCGTCTTCCAGCAGGATCCATCACCACATGGTGAGGATCTTACTACTCGTTTCCTTGCTCAATTCTTTCCACCGGGAAGGACTGCAAAACTCTGCAATGATATCCTGATGTTCCAACAACATCATGGAGAATCTCTATCTGAAGCATGAACTCGTTTCAAGAACTTACTACAAAAATTCCCACATCATGGCATCGATCGTTGGCTTCAAATTTAAATTTTTTATGATCATTTCTCCTTTCATCTTAAGTGCGAGATTAACCGCGCAGCCGGTGGCAAACTGCGCAATAAGAATGTCAACGAATCTTGGGAAATCATTGAGAACCTTGCTCTCTACAACCATGAGGGCTAGAATGACACAAAAGGATTCGTCAAACCAGTTAAGGCTATTTCTACACCTCAAGGCACCCCAAAAACACCTGACCGAAGACTTCTTGAGCTTGAAGATCATATTAACTTCTTACTAAAAGGGTCATGACCGGCGCCCACACCGAGCTCAACACACACCCCTCAAGCTTATGTCGAAGCAGTCTATTCGAACTCTTATCTGGAAAACCAAAATGAACCGCCAAAGCTGAACCCCTTTGCCTTTCGTGAACGTACAGGTCCAAACCCTCAGCCACAAGCATTAGGAACCACATTCGAGGCTCGAGTATGGGACTACATGGTAACACACACTGAACGAATGGAGATATTTGAAAATGCCATTTTCAAACAGCGAGTGGAGATTAATGATAGGATGACAGAAATGTCCGGGCTTCTTAAGGAACGTGCAACCAGCAGGGCACCTGAAAAAGTGCTCGTCAGAGAAGAGGCCAAATCCCCTGTCACCAAAAACGTAAATGCCATCTCTCTCACCAGAAAAAAGAAAGAAAAAATGACATATACAAAGTAGCAACCAGCGATGATAGTAAAGAAACTAACAAACCAGATATGGAGGTGTCAGTAAAGGAGGTCGAGACAAAGAATGGAGCTAAAAACGGGGCCAAAAACAAGCCAATCAAAAAACCTGAAAAGAAGAAAGAGTGGAAGCGCCCAGTTCTCAGCCTGTAGAGTATTATCTGAAGCATAGGATTAATGAAAAGCTAATCGAGGGACTAGTTGATAATAATAGGTTCAATGACTCTCTGTCAGGAGCCCGAGTTGGAAAGAAAAAAGGGAAATACGTATAATGTGTTACCTAGGGGGCCTGTTTGTGAAGCAATCCTCAAGAAAAAGATAAGAAAGAAAGAGGACATTAGAGGAAACTTTGAAATACCTTGCAGCATGGGAGGCCTTAAACATGTGAACGCCCTAGTCGATCAAGGGTCTGATTTAAACATCATGCCCTACTCCACTTACATGAAACTTACCAATGAAAGGCCTGCTGAGATAGACATTAGACTCTCACTAGCTAGCCACTCGTATATCTACCCTTTAGGAATAGCTGAGAACGTATTAGTAGAGATCGCTGTACACGTGTACCCTATGGACTTTGTGATTTTAGACATTAAGGAAGACGAAAAGAGGCCTTTCATCTTAGGAACACCATTCCTAACAACGGCCAAGGTCATGATTAAGTTTGACAAGGGCACCATAACTCTAAGGTCTGGAAAGAGTAAGATAAGTTTCCATAGGATACCTGAGTCCCTGGGTACGATAGAGAGATGAGTCAAGAACGACATAGAACCTATAGCCCCCACTATGACTGTAAATAGACTAGTCCTGGAATGGGAAGAAAAGATAAGACTTCACTAGGAAAAGGAAATAGAGTTTGACCGATGGAGAAGCAAGAACTTTAAAAATAAGCATCCTGCTCTTATAAAAGTTGAAGGAGAAATGGATGATGAAGGAGAAGTCACGTAAGGACGTGTGACTTCGAGTCTAGCTACAAGACTCATAAATAAAGAAAAGCACTTTTTGGGAGGCAACCTAATATTTACTTTTCCCGCATATTAGGAGTGTCTTGTGTGTTTTAATTCTTTATTGTTTATTTTATTATGTTTGAATTAGTTTGTAATCATGCTTTGTTTGTTTGTCACTTCATCTTATTTGCAATCAAAGGTATTTTGCAACAAACTAAGTGTAGGGGAATTATCCGGTTTTTAGAACCAAATTCAAACATTTGAAATAAATTGTTTAGATTAATTCGCGTTAGTTTCAAGTCATATGATTGAATTATTAATTCTCAGGTTTATATGCAGCATTTTATACAAGAAAATAACATATAAGAATGAGTGCAAGAAATTTTTCATCAAAAACGAAAAATGAGTTTTCACAAAGTGTGGAGACGACGTCACGATTTACATACGACGCCGTCACCACGACACTTGTGATAGGGTCAGGATATCCCTGACCGTGTCAAACGCCCAGTTACAGGAAAACTCGAAAATTTTAAGTATTTTTTAAAATAAAACTTGTACAACACCTAAGAAAGTTGTAATTGTTTTATAAACTTGCAAAACCCTGAGTTTAACAATTCTCTCATCCTATCTTTACTGCTTTATAGAGTCAACCCTAATTTCACACTGTATATTATTATATCACACATTTTATGCTTGGTGTAGTTGTCTTTGTCTTTGATTACAGGTTACATTTGATGAGAAAAAGCTTGGAAGTTCTTAGGAAGTTTCATTGGATGATTCTTCGAGGATGATTTAACCAGTTATCACATGTTTCTTCTCTATTATTGAGCAAACCAGGGGAGTACTAGTTTCTTTTATTTGTTTTCTTTTCCCTTTATTTGTTCTTATAGATACTTCTATAGAACATTGGGGACAATGTTCAACTTAAGTGTAGGGGGAAATAAGCCTTGGAAACTATTCCTTCATTTGCCATTTGCTTTGTCTTTAAAATGATGGGTAGTAATTTTGACCTTTAATTTTTTTATGACACATACCGATGAAAACCGAGTATTAATAGCATCTTATGGATAGGAATGTGTATGACTAGCACAAAACCCCTTAGAATTCCACCCCAAAAATGTGAGGTCCGCCTTTAGATCTATAGGAATTCAAGTATCTATTATTGATACCCAAGATAGTTTATACCTTTAGCTTTCTCGAGTTAAGGAGTGAGCAATCATGTGTATCTATTCCGTCGTTACGGATGTGTATATGTGGTTTTGTCACCTTTTCTAGAGCATTAAGATCGATATTAAATTATATGAGTGTACAGATAGTATATTAAATTCTATAACTTGTTATTGTGATGCATCTTGAGACCACATAGTGAGTATTAGGATTTGCTTGATAAGAGGTATTAGGATTAACCCATGTTTTAAACCTGCAATTGTTATGATGGTCACACCGATCATGTAACTATCCCATGCCCTTGCCATGCATTCATTTTTAGTGCAGGATACCCCTAGTACAACCCTCCGAGCCTATCATTTTTCACGGTTCTCATACTTTTCTAGTTAACCCGGACTATTAATGAAGAGCATTGTTAACCCTTAAACTAATCGTTACACCAAATTGCCTTAGCCTACCTTGTATATACTCACTTTTAGTAAATATATTAGTTCTTTAAACCCCAGTTTAATTATTGAGCTTACAACGGATTGCTAAGATCCCTTATCCTTGTAAATACTGTTTTGGGACGATTGAGATTCATGGTAGTATTTATTTCGCGAAAGAATAGGGAAGAAAAGAATCAATACACCTATACGTTTGTTAGATGATCTCCATGTTCTTTTGATCCACCACACAGACCAACCAAATAGTCCTTAGTTATAATTAAATATCGAGTATGTAAAAGCTCAAGTGTAGGTGATGTGTCGTTGTGTGGTGTATATTTTTATGATTCAAGTTTTAAATTTATATTTTGCCGACTTAACCAAAAACAACACTTTAACGGGCAGTGTACCTGGTCGGTGAAGAATTCTTGTGTAATTAGGGTGTCAAACACATAAAGCAGGTTAAACTCTCACTTTTATTATATTTGGTTATCTAATCTAGTCAAACCTGTGCTAATCCTATTTTATTTCTAATCCTAATTCCTAACAGGTAAAAAGGGGGGTTTTCAAAGCTGAGCCTGAGAGACTGGCATGGGTTTGGTTGGTGACTTCAATCAATTCAAGACACTTTAACCAACGCAAGCAAATTAACAGAAGATAAAAGAGCGGTCGAGCCTTATGATAGAAAACTATATTAGCCATCATTAATCCGATTAGAAGTTGGTTTGTTTATTCAGTGCAATGATTACTTATCTCGAAGAGGCATAACATTCTTAGACTTAGGCGGGACTTCATCCTAAGACCTAGACACATTAATGCTGTCACAATTAAAGCATCCACATAAATCATCCTTATTACCTGATTATAATCTATCATAGGGATTAAAGCAATGGTGATCTTGTTAAACCCTAGCTCATAGAGACTTCACCCACTTACTGCTTAATGGCGATTTATACACTAGTAGTCCATGTGTCCAACTATCTAATGAAATCAAAACATTATTTATTGAATTATCTAGATTCACCTACTAGTCAACATGTTCAATAAACCAACAGTAATTTCTGTTAACTAGTTAAGCCAGAAGCGTATCCTTAGCATGATTTTAGAAGGACAATATTTGTGATCCTATGGTTCTAGATGTATAAATCACTATATGGAGAGCTATCCCAGCATCTAGATTACTTGGTCCGTATCACTAGATCCAGTTGAATGATAGGTCGCATATAAAAGCACGTAAACATGAATGAATAGATAAACATAAACAAGCATACAATGATAAATTAAGCAATCGAGATATAAACAAAACCAAACATTCAGATCTTCATAATAATGGCTAATACCCGAAGGTATTAGCCTTTAAACATCATAATCAATACAAGAGTAATTATTTTAGCCAAGGTAAATGATTGTGTAAATATGGGCACGATCAGGCTTCGATGAGATCAAAGAGCTCTTTGAGTGATTGTTGGGTTGCTAAGCCTTGAATAACCTGTGTCAACACAAATGGAAACACTACGTTAAGTGAAGCGCATGGGGTGTCCCTGCGAATCACCTCCGATGTGAGAGAAAGTATGTGCTTTGTATTTGGTAAAGTATGATAACGTAAGTAAGTGTGCGAAGAGTTCTAGCCATACCTAGAGCCCTTACCATCTATTTATAGGTGTAGAAATGAGATGGGACAAGGCTTAGCACAAAGACCAATGATCGTGGAGGTGTCCCACAATTTAAGGGGTGATTCTTGGGGTTGTGTACCACGATCTCTATTTTGGCAGGAAGACCTTGATAGAGATGGAGAACGTAGGTTTCACTGTCTGACCTTTGCTCTAGTTTCGTCGAAGGCCCATCGCGAAGGGTGTAGGGCTTTGTTTGGTGGATTCCCATGCTGGTAACCATCCTGAAGATGGTTTTACGCCACTCGAAACTATTCAAAGGTTATTGGTTGTAATTAGGAGAAGATCCCATTCAGGCTTAGAAGGGAAGGCCTTCAAACCGGATAGGAGGGTATGTCATTAAGCCCCCAGTCGAATGTAATGTATATATCTATGTATGTATTGCTTTCAACTATCATTCACAAACAAGATCGAAGACCATGTTCCAAGTTGCATACACTAAACAGTGAAACCCACTTGCCCCGGGGTTAGTTGGGGGGGGGGGGGTTAAATGCATATTAATCAACAATCAGCCTTAGTTATCGTGAACTTCTAATCTTGATTTAAATTGAGTTTGAAATTAGAGAAGTCTCTGATCTCTTCCACGTGTGCGGTCTTATAGATCTCTAGCTTCGCTTATATAAACGTCATTCCCAAACCCTTTTTTCTTTTCATCACCTCCATTATTCAGCTCTCTTCTTCTTAAAATATTCTTTGGCAAATCTAAGGTGAGAATTTCAAAAGCTATTTTTTAGTTATGAGTGCGAAAGATACCATAGCTGTGCAGCGTTGTGGTTTGTCAGCCAAGGAGTTGAATGAATTACTTTCTTCATATCCCATTCCTTGAGAGTATGATGTTATATTGCTCACATCTACTCAAACCATCTTCGACGCTCCTCCTGGTTATGTCAGCTTGTACACACATTCTTTTTTTCTTGCCAACCTCAGATTACCTCTCACTAACTTTTTCTGTGAGGTTCTTCAGTATTTCAAAGTTTACATTTCCAGACTTAACCCTATTGGTTGTGCCAAACTAACACTTTTATCATTATGACAAGTTGCTAGACACTTTTTCCTGACCGTTACCATGATAAAGACATAACTATTTACAACATCCTGATCATAGATAAAAAACAACAACCTAAGTTGGCGTTCCTGTAACGGTCAACTTCCCAAATATCGTATACTTTACATACTTTACAAGACAAGTGGCGATATCTACCACTTTATACAATACTCTACATCGTCGATTTGTATCAACATATAATCGATCCTTCGTGTAATTACTTCGGTAGTTGTGAAACGATTATCTTCAAACTTTCTTTCTCTTTTTTTTGAATTTTTCTAATTTTTTGATTTTTTTTTCTAACCTATATATGAACTCCAGTGCTAGTTTCACCATTTCCCGATCATAAATAATTCCGGTAATTCCTTTGATAATTCTTCATTCTTCGGACGTACCATTAATTGCGATGGTAGTAAAAATACATAAGTTTTGACTATAATATACATTTCCATTTGCGATGTGCAAATTTCTTTCCAACACGTACCGTATAGACATACAAGCTCGGGAAAATTCAAACTTACACTTTAAGCAAACTAGCAACTATAAATAAAGTTATCAAACAGGGTAGTAAGGTGATCGTAAAAGGTGTAACAAAACAAATAATTGGTGTAGTTCCTAAAGGATTGGCTCTACGGGTTGTTCTAGGGGTATCTTACTCTTAAAACAAGAGTAAACAAAGGGTTTATATGGGGGTTAACTAACCAGTGTAGTTAGTTAATAAGCAACATGTAAAGGCAATTTGGGTGTAATCCTAAAATTTACCAATTTTAAAAAGTTAGTCCATCTAAATCCATAGTACTTATCACTGCGGTCTCAAATAGATATACCAAGCCAAGTTCTAAAGTCTACTACATGAGTACTATGGATTTAGATGGAGGAACATGTTCAACTGATAAATTTCTAGGATTAAACCAAATAGCCTACATGTCGTAAAATTAACTAACTACACTGGTTAGTTAAATCCCGTGTAACCCTTTGATTACTCTCATTTTTAGAGTAAAATCCCCTAGAACAACCTGTTGAGCCATTCCTTTCTTTTTCTACACCATATTATATGTTTCGTTACACCTTTGCACCTTAGCCTACCGTGTAGATTAAGCCTATTTTAATCAATGTTGCTAGTTGCTTTCGTGTAAAGTTTTGTATTTCCTGTGTCAAAGTGAAATTTTTCTATCTCTGTAATGGTCGGGAAATTGCACAATGCAATGGGAAAAATATGTAGCTCGTAAGTTTCGCTACTTTCGCGATTATGAATCATGTCCGAAGAAGAAGTGTTACAAGGAAAAGATTATCCGGATGAATTATGATAGTGAAGACGGTGAAATAAAATCGAGATTTATGATGTATTGCAAAAAAATAGAAAAAGAGAAAAAACAAAAAAGGAGAAGGAAGAAAAATAGTCGGTTCAAAAGAAGTCTACACCAAAGGAATCACTTGGAAGGATCGATTATTCATTGATACGTTACAAAAAATCAACGATGTAAAGTCTTGTAAAAAGTGGCCGATATCACCACTTGCTCTGTAAAAGTAAGTAAAGATTGGGATGTAAGGGAAGTTGACCGTTATGGGAACGCCAACTTAGGTTGTCCTTGTCATTTTTGTGATCGAGGCATTTGTCTATATGTTCGAGTCTTTGTCATGAAATAGTCGGGGAAAAGTTACTAGCAATCGTACCTTATTTGTTGGCTTAATCTATTTGTTTTGTGAAATTTTGTTTAACACCCATTTTCTTCCCTTTCCTAGCAACTAACCTTAATTTACACTCGAACAAAGACTTGTTCGAGCATGCATGTTTATTCCGTCGTTACGGCCATGTATGCATGTCTCAACTGCCTTGTTGGATGACAACTTTCGATGAAACTTAGAAGCTCCCTACCCTATATCATTCTTTATCCTAACCGCTGGTTAAAAACGAACAGGGATGTGATCGGATTGTATGTGTCAATTTCGTTGTTACAGCCGTGTATGTACGATGCAACTGCCTTGTTGGTGTGGTACTTATGGTGAAAGATTGTTGAATGATCAACCCTAAGCCTTTTAACCCAATTTAGCTTTTGACTTGTTCCTCCTTAGCTTTAGCGGTGGAGATGTGTATCCTTACCATGCCTATGATACGAAACTAATCACGACCGAGCAATTGAGCATACCAATTAAATGTTGCACCCTAGATTAGTCGAGTGATTTGAGTGTTTTCATTTCCATATTTCGTGAGGAGTTTGGTTATGTACAGGTGATTGGGACAAAACGATGCTTAAACGGAAAATCCTCCACTTCGGTTGGGACACATTTTCGTAAACAAAAACTTTTCTAAAGTCTACTTGAGAACAAGTAGAATTCTAGTGGGAGAATATTTGATGACATCAAATAACGTCACTTTATTATATCATTTATCCCATCTGTTTTGCCTACTTTTATAAAATTATTGCATTATTTGGTACTTAATTGCTTTAAAGTTGATAAATGCAGTAATCTAATAGTGTTTTGTAAAGACAGGCTAAAAGGCGCATAATTTGGAGCTAAAACGAAGATATTTGAAGAATGCTGATTTCTGACTACATACGCCGTATCCAACAAAAGAGATACGGCGTATCCGCGCCAACACTTCACAAGAAAACGCGTTTGACCAATTCCTAATACGGCGTATCCCTTATGTTTCCATACGCCGTATCCATGAAGATAACTATTCGAAGATACAATAAATCATGTAAATTGGGAAAGATATCACTGATTGATTGAGAACGTAGCACGCACTCCAAGGAATCCAGCCCAATACGCCGTATCGACCTTGCAAGATACGGCGTATCGAGTCTTTTTCAGACACTATAAATAGAAGACTAAAAAATGAGTTTTTTGTGTGCAATATCATATTCTTTATACCATACTCATTGAAAACAAATTTTAGAAGAGAAGATCAGCTACCAAGGTCAAGCATTGATCACGAATCCATAGAAGACATCGTGTAATTTTTACTCTCTTAATAGTTCTATTTTCATTGTTTGATTATGCTTATATAATTACAATGGTTGTGGGCTAATACCCTCGGGTATTAGCCATTTTAATGAAAGTTCAATGTTTGGTTTGTTTTAAAATTGATTTCTTAATTTATCATTGATAGTTTAATTATGTTTATCACCTCATACTTGTTTATGTGTTTTAATATGCGACCTATCATTCAACTAGATCTAGTGATATGGACCAAGTAATCTAGATATCGGGATAGCTCTTCATATCGTGCATTATATTACTGGACCAATAGGATCACAAATAACGTTCTATCTTTGTCTTTGAATCATGAGCTTAGTTGGACCGGTAGGTGACCCGTTTATGTTTCAGCAATCATGCTCTTAATTAACTGATAAAGATTAGAATAGTGTACTACCAGTATATGAAACACCGTCAAATAATAAGTGGGTAAAGTCCCATTGGGCTAGGGTTTTAAAAGGATCATTACTGCTTTGATACCATAAGATAGATAATAATTAAAATAAAGGATGCTTTATGCAGATGCGTTAATTGTGATAGGATTAATCGTGTCTAGGTCTTAGGATGATGTCCCGCCTAAGTCTTAAGGATGATATGCCGCTTTGAGATAAGTAAATCATTGCACTAAAGCAAACAAACTGACATTGAACTGGATTTAATATGGCTAATTTAATTTTCTATCATTTGGCTTGTATCGCTTTTCTATCTTCTAATTTTTTTTCTTTTGTGTTTATTGTCTATTGAATTGATATTTGTCTCCACCAAACCTGTGCGAGTCTCTTAGGCTGAAAACCCCCATATCATTAGACAACGTATATAGCATAGGTTTAACCAGTAAATAGACTAATTAGAACTAATTAAAATACTGATAGAATTTAGGATTAATGTTTCACTCTTAGTGTTTGACACCCTACTTACTGCGAACCTCCATCTTGATTGGGTACACTGCTCGTTAAAGTGTTGTTTTAGGTTTGTCGGCTAAATATAAATTTAAAACTTGATAATCAAATAATTTACCCTATACGATAGCACATCATACTCCTAATCGTTTCAAACCCAGAAACATTTTCAACTCAATAAACACCTTTAAAAAATCCCAATAAACAAAAAATGGCATACTTCCTACGACTAGATGAACTTGCGGTAGCTGCTAATTCTAGGGGTTTGTTTAAAGGGTTTTGGTGTACTGTGATCGAGAGAATGCGAGAGATCTTGAGTTTGCAAACAGTCTCGACAACTTATGGGTTGAGTTGCTTGAGCGTACAAACGAAAGGCAACTGTTTATAACTGAACTAGAGGGTTGTGTCCATCAGCCAAGAGGTACAAGATTCTGGAGTGTCTAAACAAGGATCAAAAACAAGATCTTATTCACTTGCTGGAGATTAGAAAAGTGATTTTAAGATAATATCGGCAGGTATCAAGAAAGATTGCTTTGATTGAGAAAATCAAATCTTTGTAGGAGTCTTGTTTGTGTCGATCTTTTACTATTATTGTATTAGATTTTGGGGCATGTCCAAAATGTTATTGAAAGAACCAGCTTCTTGGTTGGTTAATTTTATGCTTTTATTTGATTGTATTGCTGCTAGAATACTTTTTGATGTTAAGACTACTGGGTGGGTTAATTTCAACTAGGGAGAACACACGTGGAAAAAAAAGAGTAAAAGTTGCATCGTTGGTCCCTAAGGTTGGTATTCATCACGTGGACCCTAAAGAGTTTATATTGTACCGTTGGTCCCTAAGGTTAGTTTGGTCTATATTATCCTTTCTCGCCTTCCACATGTATTCCAAAGGAAGATGGTTTTAAGGGACTATGCATGTAATGACAGTGCTAATTAATGAAAGTTACATAAATCCTAGTAGATGTCAGCCACCAAGCCGTCGTATCTTAGATATCTAATTATTAGATTTCCCATTTTACCACTAATAACTTATTTTGCTTTTTAAGTGTTCTTACCCAACTCCAATTTCAAACCAAATTTTCAAACCAAGTGCTCCACGGTCAACAACAATAAAAAATAATGGCCAACTTCCCATGTCTACAGGAACTTGCAACTGTGGGAAACTCGAACAATTTGACTGATGCAATGTCGGTCTATATTCAGAGGGAGATCAACGCAGATCTCTAATTTGCAGTTGGATTAAGCCAACTGTGAGATGTGTTGTACAATCGGGTTAATGAAATAAAAATGTTGTCATCCGAGCTGAATCTGTTTGGAGGTCCATTAGCAATCCAATGTGCCGAGTATCTCAAGCAGTTGTCCAAAAGTGAAGTGCTTAGGATGTTGGAGCTAAGGAACACGATAGCGGAAGTGCACATCCAAGTGGATAAAAAGATAGATTTCCTTACCGTTTTTATGTTCTGTTGATCAGCTTTTGGTTATTTGGGTTATCTTTATTTGTATTTTGTTTTTATGTCATTTTGGGATTGAACGGATGATGATTAGGTTGGGCAACTGTCTTTTAGGTAGATGGTGATGATGGCTGAGTTTGGGTCATGCCCCCAAATTCTGTTTTGGTAGTGTACAATAACTGTACAAAGTTTATGCGTTAGTAAATATATGTTAGCATTAATGTATCTTGTTTGTGTTTTGATATCACAATGTTGTTGACACTTGTTTGGGTGTCTTGTCGATTCATTCCCCCAAGTACATAAAATACCCTGTTTGACCATTCGAAGTCAAAGTTATTGAATATGCGTTATCACAATGCATAATATTGTTAAAAATCGCCTAACTTGTAGGCCTTTCATAACCATATGAAAGTTACAACTTAACTATTACATCATAAAACTTAGGGTAATATCAACTGCCAAATACAAATAACACCAATGGGTCTTTATCAGGCTTTCTTTGACTTTTAATCCTTGACCATCTCTTCTTTGGTGACTCTAATCCTCTTGCTTGGTCTACTTTCTCCAACCTGTTCATCATCTAAACATTTATCAGTCACTTCTTTATCAGATGATAGTGCTTCAGCTTGATCATTAGCCATTTTAATGACCTTTTCAGCAACCCTTTCATGAACGTTGTTTTGAGAAACTATAAGCTGAATTGGTTGGTCTAACCCAGCAAATAAGTCTTCAGTTTCATGTAAAGGATCATCTTGCCAATCAACTTCAGTACCTGATGAATCCCAATCCCAACCAAAATGTTTACATGACTTTCTACTTAGACTAGCATCATCATCCGTGTCATACATTAAACCATAAAAGTCATCTAGACCCTTATTTTCCTGGCTTAGCTTCTCGAAGACGTTATCCAGTGTCGAACTAAACTCTTTAAAAGCCTCTTCTTTCGTATCTTCTTCCTAGCGAAGCTTCTCTCTTAGTTTCTTACTGTCAAACTCTAACTCCACGTTAACTTCTCCCAATACCTTGATTTCATGATCATCAACAACCGTCCATTTAAATTCTTCAAGAGCCTCTTATTGACTAACATTTTCTTGGCTTAGCTTCTCTATCACTTTGTGAGTGCTAGACTATAATTCAATTTTAATTTCCCACAATACCTTGATTTCATCATCACGTTCAACCATTTTTAAAACTTATAGATGATAGTGAACTGTACCCTTTTATATGTAAAGAAATGGATGGGAGGATTTGTTTTGGTGATACGTGCATGGTTTACTTATAGAGACGGGATGATTACTCGACAAACTAAAAGGGACACTTTATAGATCAGGGACCAAACTTGTAGTTAAGATTATCAAATTTATTGAAATCTTAAAAAATGCAAAATTTCTAATCTGCTGAGGTACCAACTATGGAATTGATTGTTGAATGTATGTGAGGGGTGTCAAGTGCGTTATCTTATCATAAACCAAACACCCCCATTTAAGGATGTTTATAAGGGACCAACGGTGTAAATTAACAAATGCAAAAAAGGAAGGAGATTTACACGTGTGAACAAGCAGTTCAAGGACCAAACATTGAAAATAAATATATAAGTTCAGGGACTACTAATGCAATAAATAATACTCACCTATTGACGGGGTATAACTTTCATTTGGGTGCGATGGCAGGATAATATAATTGACATACCAAAATTAAACAAAATACCCAATAACCGTAAATCTTTCCAAATGGATGCAAGTGGTGGTAGTGGAAGCAACTCTCTTGTCTGGCCGATTGTTGGTATACCCATGTTTAACCCTTGTCTTTTTATGCATTGTTCTTCTCAAAGGGTGTATTATTGATTTTAGTTTTATATTAATCTTTATAGATGACAACGGCGCCGTAGATATGAACGGCACGATGGATAACCTAGAAGAGAGGATAACGAATCTAGAAATGGTGTTTGCCTACCTTAAAAATAAGAAGATGCTTGAAAGACAGGAAAACAAACCGAAGAAAGGTAACACTTAATCTGATGTATCTTGTGGAATTAATAGCTTGATTTATTGATGATTTAGTAATAATTGTTCCGTTATCGCCCCCAAAATTGGACCTTTAGTTAACGCGTCTCCAGTAACTCTAGTTAGAAATAGTTTGCCAACCAATCATTTTTGTTTTCAGAAACACCTTCTTCTGATGGTACAACCAGTGAGGACATTGCAGAATTTGAAGTTGCATCTAAATCAACAAGTTCCACCTCCAAGCCAAAAAAGGTTACAACTCATAAAGTTGTAACCCAAAAGGTTCAAACAAAAGCATTTCCTGTTAAAAGCCCTGTTCCAATAAAGAATTGCATACTAGGGCTTGCAGCAGCGCATACATGGGCTTGTACTGGTAACAAAACCTTTGGAACAAGAAAACAAAAAGATGCAATAGTTGCAGGCCAAGCCAGAAAGGGGAAAAAGAAGGTTTGAACAAGAGGGATTGTTCTTTCAAGTTAACAATAGACACTTTAAATGTGGACATGTTTGTTTGTGTTTAGCAGTGGTAATTTACCCGACAATGAATTTGTTACCTTTAATGTTTGTTTGATCATACATTGGATGGTTGTTGATCAAACAGGTTTATGTTAATCAATCTAATTTTTTAATTATGATTTATGTCCATTTAAATAATGTTGCTTCTGGTTTATGTACCTTGTGGATGATTTAGAGATAATACACTTATGGCTTTATGTATTGAGAGCCTGTTCTAATATTATTTGAGATCATTTAAATTTGGCTCTGTATTAGGTAGAGTAAATTGTCTTTACATGATTTTTGTTTCAAATGACCTTGGGAGGATTTAACAGTGAATATGATTTAGATTCTTTGGGATCCATAAGGTAGGTTTCTTATTGAGAAGGGTAACTCCAGTGCAGGATATTTTTTTAGTAATCAATATATCCGGAAAGCTATTAATATACAACATTTTATCAAAGGATATCAATCAGATCTTTGATATTGGTTCAAATGAAATGGATGATGAATATGAGTTGTTTCCGGCTTATAAAGTTGCTCATTACCATTATGAGTTCATTCCGTATTTTGCAAGTGTTTGAGGAATAAAGCTTTGTTAAATGTTTGTTACAATTTGTTGTTACAATTACTCCATTACGTATTGATGGGTCTGTCCAATGCTAATCTCATTTAGTTACCAATGTATGATTAGTTACCTTTTGGTGTTTGTTCATACCTCCCAATACCCATTCAATGGGTAGGCGATGTAACACTTAGTTTGACTTTTACAAAGCAATTAGGCTGGAGTCTAAAATAATACCAGTTCAAGGTTTTTTAAAGATTAGGACCAACAGTGATAGTTTGTTGTGTATACTTTGACTTGGGTAAATGTCATTTGACTTATAAATTTACCCTGCTTAAAAAATTAGGATATTGCAAATTTGGTCCTGCAAGTTTGGTGTCAGATTGTCCTCTATTTAATGATGTGTCAGATTTTCCATATTCCCAAATTGCGTTTACCATCTTTTTTGTGTGTTCCCAAAGTGATTTAACACACTATTTCTGTATGTTCCCAAAGTGATTTTTTGTATTCTCAAATTTCTTTTCCCACCCGATTTAGTGTCTTCCTAAAGAGATATAACACACTGTTTGTATTCCATTTTAGCAATAATTCCGGCAACCACTTAAAAAGTGATAACATATCGGCGATGATGTCGCAAACTCGTAGCACATGTGGCCGAGAAAACTCTACACAACCGCATCTCGTCTTTACAAACGATGACCTTCTGACTGAAATATTAATCCGATTATCTATTCTCTATATTCATCTCTTTATAACCGTATCAAAACAATGGCTACAAATTCTCACTTCCTCTCATTTTATCGATAGACGCAGAAAAATCCCTATCCTTGATTCTCATGCTGGTATTTTTGTTAATCACCTTACATCGTTATTTGAATGTGATTTTGTGTCGTTAGATTTAAGACTTAACTCAAAAAAATCAACTATGGATCACTCCTTTGGTTCTGCTGAAGAAGTTGATCATGTTAGGATATTGCAGTCTTGCAATGGTTTGCTTCTGTGTAGTGGTTCGGCATGGCCTGTTTTTTATTACGTCTATAATCCATCTACAAATTTGTTTAAAAGGCTTCCGCAACTTTAAAAGGAGCTATTCCGCGACAAGCTCGATATCTCACATTTTATTTTGCATATTCTTCTACTGACTAAGACTAAGTGTATTGAGTATGGTCCATTTGATTGCTACAAAATTACGCCTTGACATACAAAGTGGTTGCAACTTTTTGGCAATGCTACATGCTGAACTTGAAGTTTAACTTTACACTTCAAAAGTTATGCGAAATTGGAGTGTGTAGGGAAATAATTATACTAGTTGACCCGGGTAAGCTATCTACAATTTTGTCATTTGCTACATTAATTATACTGGAAATGGATGCCCTCATTGGCTAGAAGAAAACTAAGGGATAGAGCAGCTTACCCTTTACAAATTCTACATTGATGACCATGACCATACAATTATAACAACCTTAGAAATCCCTAATAGGTTGCATTAGGGAAGTAACTTCTTATAGTCTTTTGGCGGTAGAGAAGGTAGTTATGATCCAATGTTCATACAAATAGATATACATGCCATTTTGCATCTGCAAAGGAGATTGTTCGAGTCACGTGGGTGTTTGCTTCTTGTATCTAGAGATGATATTGACTCTAAAGAGTTTACTATATATGAGATGGTGAAAGGGTGTCCTGTGTGGACAGTTAGGTATGTTGTTAATACCGATGAATTTATGACTTCACTTCCCGATCGATGGTTGATTTGCTTCACTGTATGGAGTATTGGTTTGGGAGAAAGGGAAGATGATTCTTTTTTGGTAATCAATATATTCGGAAAGCTTATAAAATACAACATCATATCAAAGACATTCAGTCAGATCTTTGATATTGGTTCAAATAAAATGGATGATGAATATGAGTTCTTTCCAGCTTATAAAGTTGATCATTACACTTATGAGTTCATTCCATCTTTTGCAAGTGTTTGAGGGATAAAGCTTTGTCAAATGTTTGTTATAATTTGCTATTACAATTACTCCATTACGTATTGACGAGTCTGTCCAATGCATAACTCATGTAGTTACCAATGTATGAATTAGTTACCTTTTTTGTTGTTTGATTATACCTTCAATGGTAGGCGATGTAACACTTTATGTTCTTAATATAAGTTTTTGCTAATGTATCTTATGTCTACTTTAATAATGTTGCTTGAAGAGTTGTGCTACTATGTTTTGATATGTTTGCACTTTTTATAAGTCCAATTTGGGTGGTGTCAAAGTTCTAATACCAGTTTTCAATACCTACATAACTCTAAACTTTCCAAAGCTGTGTTTATTTAAGACTTACAGTGATCAGTTTTAAACTATCCAAAGATAGTTAAGGGTATGTTTGTTTATTGCCTAAAAATACTTGCATTCCAAATTTCGTCCCTGCGTCGTATTCCCTATTTAATAATGAGTCAGACTGGTGTGTTCCCAAAGTGATATAACATACTATTTGTATTCCATTTTAGTAATAATTCCGGCAACAACTTAAAAAATTACAACATATCGGCGATGATGTCGCAAACTCGCGAGGCACCACGCGTGGTCGTGTAAACTCTACAACCCAATCCTCGTCTATTTACAACGACGACCCTTCTGACTGAAATATTATCGATATTACTTTTCTCTGTATTCATCTCTTAACAAACCGTATCAAAAACAATGGTTACAAATCTACTTCCCTTCATTTTAACCGTTATAGACGCAGGGAAATTTCTATCTTTGATCTCCTGCTCGATTTTTGCTTATCACCTTACATCTATATTTGATGATATGTGATTTTGTGTGTTGGATTCAAGCTTACTTTAAAAAAATCCATTATGGATCAATCATTTGGTTCCGCTAAGAGTTTATCATTTAGGATATTGGCTATGTTTGAAATTGGTTTGTTTCGTGTGTAGTGCTTCTGGTTCTCTGCGATGGCCTGTTTTATATTTCGTATTACTATCCATCCCAGATTTGTTTAAAGGATCCGCCAACCAAATTTCTACTTGTTCGTGTGATGATTCATGTTTTTTCAGCAGTGGTGTATTTAGATTGGCCTTTGATCCTAGAAAATCAATTCATTACAAAGTGGTGCAAGCTGGAGGCGAAGCTGGTGAGACTGGATTCAAATTTACTCTTCAAAGACAGGGAATTGGAGCTTCTGCATGAGACTGGTTCAGCTTATTCAGTTTTGATTCATTTTGAAAGTGCAATCTATTGGAATGACGCCTTCCATTGGCTAGAGGGATTGAATAGAGAGCTTAAGCATTGCAAATTAAATATGGAAGACCATGACCATCCAATTATAACAAGCTTAGAAATTGCTCATGGGTTGCACAAGGGAAGGAACTTCTTAGAGTCTTTTGGCGGACCTATTAATGATCCAATTTTACTGCTCATGGAATTACCTCATATATTGCATCTTGAAGAGAAATTTTTCGAATCATGTGGGTGTCTTCTTCTTGTATGCGGAGATGATATTGGCTCTATAGAGTTTTCTATTTACGAGATGATAAAAGGGTATTCCGTGTGGTCAGTTAGGTACCTTGTTAATATTGTGCAATTACTGAATCCACTACCTGAAGGATGGTCGATTCAGACAGGTGCTTGGAGTAATAGTTTGGGAGAAGGGGAAGAGGATGCTTTTGTGGTGATAAACTTATCCGGAAAGGTTGTAAAATACAACCTAATATCAAAAACTAACACTGAGATCTTTGATATTGGATCTAATCAATTGGATGATGATGATGATGCTGATGCTAATGTGGTTTTGTTCATTCCACCTTTTGAAGTTAATCCTAACCTTTATGAGTTCATTCCGCCTCTTGTAAGTGTGTGATTATCGGTCTTTGTAAAATGGTTGTTAGAATTTGATGTTAAAATTAGGCCATTGGGTATTTCGGGTCTGTCGAATGCCTACTTCAAATTGTAATCTTTTGATTTTTGCAGTAATATGTAATGTTAAATTTTACTTTTACATGCCAATCACTCTATTTGGTTTTGGAAATACTAAAATCAACAATGGGGTATATCACTCACTAGTTGGGTGTTTTTGCGAAAAGGAAACAGGAGGGAAAAAAATAGACGAACGCAAAACGACAAAAAACTAGAACAGTAAACTTTACTGTAGTAAAATAAGGGTGAGGGACTAAAAATGCAACCAAGAATAATAGTGAAAAGACGATTCTACCCTTCAACAGAAACACGACGTGGAAAGGATAACGACAGAGATAATCGTCGTTACCCATAACGGAGTGCCAGGGACCAAACGGGTAACTACAGTGTCAAATAGGGACCCCGTATGAGATTCCCCGTTATCTAGGGACCAAACGGGCAAACAGGGTGGTGTTTGGGGACCAACAGTGTAATTTACCCTTTCTTTTATATTGAAGATTTTTTAATTGAGAGTTGAGTGATTGGTGTTGATGATACGCAAGTTGTGATTGATAGATTTGATCTGGTGTTATTGAAAGCATATTATATTGTGTAGCACATGAAGGAAGACATGGTTGTTGAGATGAAGAAATCGAGTTTTGTGACGATGGCGTAGACGGGTTTAAGTAAGACGATTGTTGTGAGGTTGACATATTGAAGAGGATATTATACAACACATCATTTGGGTCGTTAGACATTTTTTTTATAATTTGTGTGTTTAGAAATTGAAAGTAGTGTGTTTTGAAAATGAAAATGTGAAAGTTATACAATGTAAAAAAGAGGATTTTTTTTAAAGTATAGAATCCAAAATCTTATCGTTTGTATAAAATGCAACGGTCGAATTTGTCTCTTTTCCAAGTGATGTACGCCACTATAGTGGCGCAGTGAGTTTTGGAGGGCATGCATGTTATGGTGGTGGTAAAGTGGCGGCGCCACTTCTCTCCATGTCAATTTGGCACACCCCTCCCTCTTATAAAGTACTCGGATGTTGTTAAAAGGAAAAAAAAATTGGTCCTAAGTTTGAATACAAATGCCTAGAGGTGGCAAATCTTGCCCATATGGTAATTCATGGGCTCTTTTGGGCACTTTTTGCCCACCAATTATTATTGATGGGCTCTTATGGGCATGTGTAAAAAATCAAATTGGCACTTTTTGCCCATCTAATGGGCGCTTATGGGCACTTTTTGCCCATCAAATGGGCGCTTATGGGCATATATAAACACTAAATGGGCAACTAGGCGGATCTTCTTTATTTAATTGTTTCTTTTTTGCCCGTCACTTTTTCCAGCTTTCAAGCGTGTATTATTATCATTAACTTTTTACGTTTTCGTCATTTTTTGCGTGTTTGTGTTTTTTTACGATTTCGCCTCGTTTTTTACATTTTCGCTTGTTTTTTACGCTTTCATCTATTTCTTACGTTTTAGTCTGTATTTTTACGTTTTAATCCGTTTTTTTACGATTTCGTCTGGGTTTTTACGTTTTCGCCCGTTTTTATACGTTTTCGCCCGTTGTTTTACGTTTTCGCCCGTTTTTTTACGATTTCGTCCGTTTTTTTACGATTTCGACTGTTTTTTACGATTTCGCCAGTTTTTTTACGTTTTCGCCTGTTTTTTTACGATTTCGTCTGTTTTTTTACGATTTCGTCAGTTTTTTTACGTTTTCGTCAGTTTTTATCCATTTTCATCAGTTTTTTTACGATTTCTTCTGATTTTTAAGTTTTCTTCTGTTTTTTTACGATTTCGTCCGTTTTTTACATTTTTGTCAGTTTTATTACGATTTCGTCAGTTTTTTTACGATTTCGCCCGTTTTTTACGATTTCGTCTGTTTTTTTACGATTTCGTTTGTTTTTTTACGATTTCATCTGTTTTTTTAAGTTTTCGTCTGTTCTTATACGTTTTCGTCAGTTTTTTTTACGTTTTCGTCAGTTTTTTTACGTTTTCGCCCGTTGTTTTACGTTTTCGCCCGTTGTTTTACGATTTCGTCCGTTTTTTTACGTTTTCGTATATTTTTTTACGATTTCTCCCTTTTTTACGATTTCGTCTGTTTTTTTATGTTTTCGTCAGTTTTTTTACGATTTCTTCTTATTTTTACGTTTTTGTCTGTTTTTTTACGATTTCGTCTGTTTTTTTACATTTTAGTCTGTTTTTTTACTATTTCGTCAGTTTTTTACGATTTCGCCCGTTTTTTTCGATTTCGCCTGTTTTTTTACGATTTCGTCTGTTTTTTTACGATTTCGTCTGTTTTTTTACGATTTCGCTCGTTTTTTTACGATTTTGCTCGTTTTTTACGATTTCGCCTGTTATCTTTTCGATTATTTTTTTCCCCCCCCCCCCCCCGCCTCTTTTTTTTACGATTTCGTCAGTTTTTTACGTTTTCGTCAGTTTTTTACGTTTTCGTCTGTCTTTTTACGATTTCGTTATTTTTTTACGTTTTCGCCCGTTTTTTACGATTTTGACTTTTTTTTTACGTTACAAAAAAGGCCGAAATCGTAACAAAACTGACTAAATCGTAAAAAACGGGCGAAATCTTAAAAAAACTGGCGAAAGCGTAAAAAGCGAGCGAAAATGTAAAAAAACGGACGAAAAAGTATAAAAAACTGACAAAGTCGTAAAATTACTGACGAAATCGTAAGAATAACAGGACGGAAAACGTAAAAAAAGAGGAGAAGTCGTAAAAAAAATGATGGACATCGTAAAAATAAAAAAAACGGGCGGAAATCGTAAAAAAACTGGGCGAAATCGTGTAAAAAAAAAAAAAAAAAAAATGAAGAAGAAATCGTAAAAAAAAGGACGGATAACCCGTAACAAAAAAATTATCGAAAACTGTATCGTAAAAAACAGACGAAATCGTTAAAAAAAAGTCGTTAACTGTAAAAAAACAAAAGAAATCGTAAAAAAACTGACGAAAACGTAAAAAAACTGACGATAACTTAAAAAAAAGACCTAAAAACGTAAAAAAAAACAGAGAAATCGTTAAAATAAAACAGACGAAATCGTTATTAAATAAAAAAAACAGGACGAAATCGAATAAAGGAGCGGAAAACGTAAAAAAAAAAAAAAAAAAAACGAAAGAAATCGTTAAAAAAAATGACGAAATGTTAAAAAAAACTGACGAAAACTTTCAAAAAAAGACCACTAAAAGACAAAAAACAGACGAAATCGTTAAAAAAACAGACGATAATGTAAATAAACAGACGAAAATCGGTAAAAAAAAAAATGGGGCTGAAAACGTAAAAAAAACTGACGAAATCGTTAAAAAACTGACGAAAACGTAAAAAAAAACAGAAGGAAAAACGGTATAAAAAAAAAACTGACGAAATTCATAAATAAACTGAACGAATTCGTAAAAAAAAGACGAAAATGTAAAAAAACAGAAGAAATCAGTTTAAAAAAAAAAAAAAATAAATAGAAGTGCGAAAACTAAAAAAACAAAAAAAACGAACGATATCGTATAAAAAAAAAAAAACGGAGAAACCGTAAAAAAAACGGACGAAATCGTAAAAAAAGGGCGAAATCGTAAAAATACGGACGAATCGTAAAAAAATGACGAATCGTAAAAAACTGGACGAAAACGTAAAAAACGAACCGAAGTCGTAATAAAACGGACTATAACGTAAAAAAAAACGGGCGAAATCGAAAAAAACGGTCGTAAAACGTAAAAAAACTAAAAAAAATCAAAATGACTAAATCGTAAAAAAACTTAGAAAAACGTTAAAAAACTGATGAATTAGTTATTAAAAAACGGTCGAAATCGTTAAAAACGGCGAAATCGTAAAAAAACAGGTGAAATCGTAAAAAAACGAGCGAAAATGTAAAAAACATAAAATAAATAAGATTCGCTCAGAAGCCCATTTATCCCATAAGTGCCCGTTTGGCCCGTGCCCGTTTTGGCCCGTGCCCGTTTTAGCCCCTATCTTTTTTTGCCCGTGCCCGTTTTAACCCGTTGCCCGTTTTGCCCGGTGAAAGTGCCCGCCCGACGCCCATTTTACACCTCATGCAAGTATATTATTACTTCCAAATCATAATCAACGGGTCTTGCCGGTCATTCTAAAGCAATAAAATTTACACTAGACCATTAGACCATTATCTAATAAATTTTGTTACACGGCATTGATAATTATTTTTGTTTTGTTTCTTTTATTTACGAAGTAACTTCAAGGAATTAATTGTCGTAAGGCTTTAGATAATAAAATTTAAAAAATAAAAGAAAAATCGATCTTTGTATCACTAACTCGTTAAAAACCTAAAACCTCATGTAGCAAAACTTAAGAATTTGGGTACAGCTTTTAGGGTTTTTTTTCTATAAAGAGAAACTCATCAATATTACTCGTAAAAGAACCCATTTAGAAATTACAACACGTGTGAAGTGTGAACAATTTTATATATATGATATATCTTCCAAAATGTTGAGGTGAATTACAAAAGAAATATCTAAAATTTGAACAAGATTATCTTATTATTGGTTTAACAATATTATAATGTTGTTCTGTTCCCTTGTATACAGATCAAAAACGTTAAATACAAAGGTGACATAATTGGTGGATAAAAGTCACTAATAGAGAAAATATGACCAAGACTTACTATAGTAAGAATGTGTTCTAAGTCATTCAATTAGTTGTAGGTCTTTTCAAATGTGTGTATAAATAAATCAAGTAGCGTAATTCCGTAAGTTAATTGTGATACGTGTTAAGGTTTTGCATCATCACTATAACACAAATAATTACATTCTATATTACTATAATCACATAGACAAAGACTTAAGTCTATATAAACAATCATCGGTTCATCTTCATGTATTCACTTATACAAACACTATCACATAAAACAAGCCACTCGAAGTTGATCAACCATGATCATTAAGATTTCCCTTCGTTTTATGAATCTTCTTACTATGTTGTTGCTTCTCTTGCTATGCCATAATACTAAAACTGTCATAGGAAGCAAAAAAACTAGCGCTGTTATTGGCAAGTGCATCGATAAAGAGCGACAAGCTCTTCTTCATTTTAAATCCGTTCTTGACGATCCAGCTGACCATCTCGCTACATGGAAAGATGAAGATGATAATTGCTGTAAATGGAGTAGAGTCACGTGCAACAACCAAACAGGTCATGTCACAAGCCTTGACCTCTCCAACATTGACGGCGAAGGTGAGTTTCGAGGTGAGATTAGTCCATCGTTGCTAAACTTAAGCCTCATGAATCATCTTGACCTTTCCCATAATTCATTTTATGGAGCCATTCCCATGTTCATTGGTTCCTTAACAAAATTAGCATACCTTGACCTCTCATATAATCATCTGAATGGAACAATCCCCATATCCATTGGTTCCCTGACGAAATTAACGTACCTAGACCTCCATGTGAATTCTTTCATGGGAACCATTCCTAAGTCCATCGGTTCCTTGACCAAGTTGAGGTACCTTAGCATTGGCTCAGATTTTCTCAGCGGAACCATTCCCAAGTCAATTGGTTCCTTGACAAAATTAAGGTACCTCTACATTGATGGCAATTTTGTCAATGGAACTGTTCCCTCTGAGCTTGGGAACCTTACGAGCTTGCAAGATCTATCATTTATAGGAGGCGGAGCTCCTGTCGAAAACTTGAACTGGTTGTCCCATCTATCTGACCTGCAACAACTTCATACGTATGGGATTTCCCTAGCCAAAGCAAATCATTGGGTAAATATGATTTCAGGTCTACGAAAACTATCATACCTAGGTTTAAATGCATGTAACCTCTCTAAAGTCATCTCTCCATATTGTACTTCGCTAAACTCTTCTTCATCTATTGACACCCTTTCTCTCGCATACAATAACCTTGACTCATCTGCATATAGTTGGTTGTTTCCCTTAACTAGCAATAGACTTATTGATCTAGATCTGTCTGGCAACATGCTAGATGATAGGATTTTATTTAATTTCCCAAAACTTCCTTCGTTATAACCTCTGCAGTTTGGAAATTCATGTTGTCGTATTTACAACTTCATTAGATGTAGAGTTTCCGGATCTTGTTAAAAACTTGTTAGGATGCACATCGGATAGCTTACAAGAGTTGAATGTGAGAAGAAGCCAATTTATAGGGTCAATACCTGACGAGATACAAAAGTTTTCATCACTAGAGAATTTAGTTGCAAAATATAATCGGTTAAATGGCACTCTAAGTAACAAACTATGGGAATTGCCCAGGCTCCAATTTCTGGACCTGCATTCAAATTCTCTTAATGGTGATACCTCAAAAAACACCGTGAAGTCGTCAATGCTTCAGTACATAGATCTTTCTAACAACTCTTTTGAAGGTTTTTTCCTTGAATCCCACTTGTCAAACCTTCCTAATGTGGATCATATAGATCTAAGCGCATGCAATCTAGGACCTCGCTTCCCTATTTGGATTCAAACAATGAAAAATCTCACAGATCTAGATATATCCGATTCTAGAATTTCAGATACAATTCCAGTGGGGTTTTGGAACACATGGCCTTCTCAGCTGAGATATTTGAATCTTTCTTCTAATAATATCAGCGGTATATTGCCAGATCTATTATCAAATTTTGACAATTATGCAGCAATAGATTTGAGTTCCAACAACTTCTATGGTCCAATACCAAACGTTCCATCCACTTTGGCATCGTTAAATCTTTCCAAGAATAAATTCTATGGGGGAATCTCTTTTATATGCCAAATAGTTGATGGGTTTTTATCGTTTCTTGATCTCTCACGTATATCACTAACCGGACAGATTCCAGACTGTTTGTGGCATTTCAAAGAATTAATAGTTCTCAATTTAGCACACAATAGTCTGTCTGGTAGGCTTCCTGCTTCTATAGGATCATTGATTCAACTTGAGGTATTCTATTTGTACAACAATAGCTTTTCTGGAGAATTGCCTTCGGCTATGAAGAATTGCACGAGTTTAAACTTTTTATATTTGGGGATTAACAAGTTTTCTGGTAATGTGCCTGTCTGGATTGGGGAAAACTTATCTAGGTTGTATGTTCTTAGCCTAAGATCAAACAACTTCATCGGACCCATTCCATTACAGCTATGTCAACTAGTACATCTTCAAGTCCTCGATCTTTCAAAGAACAACCTCTCTGGAACCATTCCCTCGTGCATTAATAATATTAAAGCCATGGTTAATGAAGAATTCCGGCAAGGAAACATACATATGTATGAACCTGCATACAAATCAATAGGTACTTATGATCGTTTGGGTTACGATAATAGTTACTACATGGATTATGCGTTAATCATGTGGCAAGGAAATGAACGTGAATTCAGCAGTAACCTTGCATTGTTGAAGAATATTGATATGTCAAGCAACAACTTAGATGGATCAATCCCGGATGAATTAACCGAACTTTATGAACTGCTAGCACTAAATTTCTCAAATAATGCACTAACCGGAGAGGTTCCTCTGAAGATAGGCCACATGAATAAACTTCTGATTTTGGATATGTCTAGAAACAGTTTATCAGGAAGTATACCGTCAAGCATGTCTAGAATGACTTCGTTAGATTACCTGGACTTTTCATACAACAACATGTCGGGACGAATTCCATCTAGCACTCAACTCCAATCCTTTGGACCCTTAAGCTATTCTGGAAATGTTGGGCTATGTGGACCTCCACTAACCACAAAATGTCCTGGAGATGAAAGGCCAGAAAGACAACATCTTGAAGAAGATGTGAGTGATGACGACGATGAATTTCCACGTTGGTTTTATATAGGCGGAGGCATCGGATTTGCTATTGGATTCTGGATAACATGCGGTGTGTTAATACTATACCGCCGTGGGAGACATGCATATTTTCATTTCATTAACATCTTGAAAGATTGGATTTATGTAAGGGTTGTAGTCTTTGTTGCAAAATTGTGCAGGGTTGCACTTTCAAAGCCCCATATTGCTGATTTTGGCCTTATATATTACAGTTTTTGCAGCGTCGTATACCACTTAAATGTTTTACTATTTTGTGCTAGGAATGTAACATTGTAAAAGGTGATGTAACACCTTGTCTAATATCAATAAAATTTCCATCACATCATGGGAGGCCAGTTCTGTGTTGTGTCAAACAGGGTAACCTGCAATGCTAAAATTTATGCAGTGTATGTATGAGCACGAGCCCAAGATCTACTTAATGTCGTATCTTCCAGAAAACTACTTTTCCGGACCAATTGATCTCGATGTTAGATTTTGTAACTATTATTAGCAGCAGATGAGCAATTTTATTTCAAAACTACGGATACGCTAGTTAAGAACACATCAATACAGGCCTAAATCGAACACACGGTGTGCTAGATAACTTGGAACATAAGCGTTCTAGCTAAAACACAAATATTTGCACCCCAAACATGTAACAACCTAGTTACTACAGTACCCACATACAAAGACATATGCAGCCCAATAACATAAAAGCATCCTATAAACATGGACACTTTGTTACGTCAAGAAAGCCAAATCATTTATACGCATGGGTTGATGGTTGGATGATACGAAGACGTGAATCATTCATTTACACAAGTATTGATGTAAAAGAACGTTCATATTCAATACACTATTTGAGTTTTTTAATAAGTCTATAGTTTTGACTGACGATACATGCACTTTATACTTTGAAACTTATAATAGCTTTTATTCATATTATAAATTGATCGTAACATTAAATTTTTTGCCTACGCTCGAGGTTATCTGAACTTCAAACCTTTATAAACAACATTTATTTTGTATTATCATAGTCTATTTAAATTAATTTTAATATTAAAATTTGGGCCTGCATTTTTGGTGCTAGAAAACAAAAAGTCCAGTTTTTAATGTTGGCAGGCCATTGGAGTACTTGGTAGACATTGAATTTGGGCAAGTTCATTTATTTCGTTTTCCTTTGATTTTGCCAATCTTTAATGTTCCACACAAATTTCAACACCTACCCGCACATCAAAGTTGAATGAAAAACAACTTGTTGGATACTATGTATTCAATTTTTTTAATTAGATAAGATAACTCAAAAATTGAAAGAAAACTCTCCCCATCATATTTGGTATTTGGGTTGACTCTAAAGGTCCATTCTGAAGTAGTCTACTTCAGTCCTTCATCCCAAACATCTTATAATATAAAGCTTGATAGGGAACATATTTTTGATAGATATAACATAATGAAAAGTAAGATTTTCAGCAAATTTGTGCTTCATGCTTTGTGTATTCTGTCACTTGTCTTGATACGAGGTAAGACGACAACTGCTAAAAAGTGCATCGATAAGGATAGACAAGCTCTTCTTGGTTTCAAAGCTAACCTT
>BQNB010036245.1:39521-50280 GCA_026074375.1 Tanacetum coccineum
TTGCACTTTGAGGCATTTCGTCTTTTTGCAAGATTTTTCCTTGACGTTGACATGAGTCACATGACTTAACCATGTCGTGGGCATCGCGGTAAATTGTTGGCCAATAGAATCCGGAATCAAAGACTTTCTTAGCGGTGTAGTTTGCACCATGATGTCCCCCGATGGGTCCATTTTGGCAAGCCGTAAGGATATCAACGGCTTCTTGGCCGTAAACACATCATCTAATCACTTGATCCGCACCAATCCTAAACAAGTAGGGGTCGTCCCAAAAATAATGCCTAACATCCTTAAAGAAAATTTTCTTTTGTTGGGACGACATCCCTTTCAAAAATTCCCCACATGGTAATTTGCAATGTCGGCAAACCATGGGGTACTAGAATCACTACAAAAAGATATCATTCCAAGGGTCTCAAGAGGAAATGTTTCATTAATTTCCTTTTTCTCGAGACCACCTTGATGGGGATTTTCTAATCTTGATAAATGGTCGGCCGCGAGATTTTCCGCTCCTTTTTTATCACGAATAATGACATCAAATTCTTAGAGTAGGAGAATCCACTGGAGCAATCTTGGTTTAACATCTTGTTTAGCAAGAATATACTTAAGAGCCGAGAGGTCCGTATACACTATGGTCTTTGATAAGACTAAGTAAGGCCGGAATTTCTCGAAATCGTACACTACGGGTAATAAATCTTTTTCCGTAGTAGTGTAATGTGCTTGAGCATCTGTCATGGTCTTACTTGCATAGTGTATAGGCTGAAAATGTTTGGTCTTACGTTGCCCCAAGACTGCACTTACCGCATAATCACTAGCGTCGCACATATATTCAAATGGTAGGTCCCAATCGGGGGCAACTAAAATCGAGGCTTCGGTTAACTTCTTCTTAAGTATATTAAATGCCTCAATACATTCTTTCAAGAAAATAAACGGGGTTTCTTTTTCTAGAAGATGGGTCATTGGCCGGGCGATTTTAGAAAAATCTTGGATAAATAGACGATAGAACCCGACGTGACCTAAGAAACTGCAAACACCTTTGACGGAAGTCGGATGAGGGAGTTTAGCTATAACATCAACTTTAGCTCTGTCGACCTCAATCCCGAACTTTGAAATCTGAGATCTTATGGCCAAGGACAATGCCCTCTTTGACCATGAGATGGAACTTCTCCTAATTTAGAACTAGGTTGGTGTCTTCGCACCGTTTTAGGATCATGTCTAAATAGGAGAGGCAAGATGAGAAGGAATCCTGGCAGTGAGACCGAGAAATCATCCATGAAGACTCTATTGTTTCTCGATCATGTCATAGGTAATAGAAAATAGCCATCATGCACCTTTGAAAACGGCCGAGCTTACATAAGCCGAAAGGCATATGTCGGTAGGCAAACGTCCAATAAGGGCAAGTGAAGGTGGTCTTCTTTTGGTCTTGCGGGTCAGTAGGAATATGAAAGTAACCAGAAAATCCATCTAAAAACCAATAGTATTTGTTCCCTGCTAAACGTTCAAGCATCTGGTCCATGAAAGGTAACGAGAAATGGTCTTTACAAACACGCCAACCGGTGACTAGCCTTGTAGGAATCAACTCATTATCTTCATTTGTTACAACGGTCATACCTCCCTTTTTGGGCACACAATGAACGGGGCTTACCCACGGACTATCAGAGATAGGGTAAATCAATTCAGCATCAAGGAGTTTGATAACTTCCTTTTTGATCACCTCATGAATTTTTGGGTTTTCCCTTCTTTGATATTGGACTGCAGTTTAAGGTCATCCTCACATTAAATATTTTATGAGTACAAAATTCAAGGGTTCAATGCCCATTAATGTCAGAGATTTTTCCAAGCGATATGGGCATACTTTTGTGACTTGAAAACATTTAGAAGGCGGGCATTCTCATAATCTTTTAAGTTTTTCTGCAATTATGATGGTGTAATTTATTTAGTTGCCTCAAAAAAATGCATACTCAAGATGAGAAGGTAAATCCTTAAGCTCAAGCTCCGGAGGATCATCAATAGAAGATTTTATTATTTTAAGTTCTTTAAAATTAAGTTCTTTCAGAGGGAGAGGAGATGATGGATCATCATTTAATAACTTCTCAACTAGAAGAATGTCTCCCTCTGGATTAAAGTTGGCATCATAAATTCCTAGCGGAATTGAAATAATTGTAAGACAAGTCTCGATCTCTTCCAAAATGAAGTCACCTCCCTCAAAAGGAGTGAGAGAAGGGGAAGAGGTAACGATGATAGGATCTAAAGACGGAGTGGGATTTCCACTCTTAGAACTTTTCGAAAATCCGAGCACCTCTTGAGCATACTCCTCACATGTAACGTCTATGACATCAATTCGATTAACCGATTCATCATTATATTTATAGGAGTATCTCGAAGTGTATCTGACATTAAATGTTATGGCTTCATCATTGACTCAAAGAGTTAGCTCTTCGTCATGTACATCGATTAATGCTCGTGCCTTCCTTAAGAAAGGCCTCTCGAGAATGAGGGGAACCCGAGGATCGACATCATAATCAACGAAAACAAAATCAGCCGGAAAATGAAACTTTCCTACTTTCACAAAGACATCTTCGGCAAAACCAATCGGATAAGCAACCGATTGCTTTGCGAGCTCAAGAGTCATGTGAGTCAGAGTAAGTTCCGGGAGCGAAAGCTTCTTCTATACGAAAAGAGGCATTAAGTTGATGCTAGCGCCAAGATCGGCTAAGGCTAAGCACTCATCTAGCTCCGGAAAATCATAAGGGATGAGAAACTTGTCGGGGTCTCCCAAGTTCTTGTGCGCAACCTCATTAAGGGCACCGCCGAAATCATCTCATTTAATGGAGTATTAGCCAATTCGAATAATTTGTCCTTATTACTAAAGAGACTACTTAAAATGTAGCAGCGAATTCGGGCATGTGGTAGAAGGAGGGTGTTTGCCTTGTATGTCCATTTGTTGTCTGTATTATCTATCTTCCACGACTGCCCCCCCCCCACCAATCTGCAAAGCTGAAGTCGATCTTTAGTGTAATCTTTAAAAGATTTAAAGGAACTTCAACATTTGATTATTAGCGTTCTTCGGAGCTTTTGGTCATTAAGCTTGAAGGATAAGGTATTGAAGGTTTAGGATTAGGCTTTAGAGCAACATCGGGCTCTGGAATAGGAACTTGGGCAACTAGAGATTAGACGTGTGCGGTACTTCCTGAATTTCTTGTTTGCACATTGTCTGTTGTCACCATTGGTTCACATTCCACTTCCTTCGGAAGAGGAGAAGAAGTAGGTGGAATCATAGGTCCATCATAAGAAACACCACTTCGGGTAGTAATAACTTTCAAGTCACCACTCCGGTTAGCAATGGTTATTATCTAGGAAGGATCCGAACTCCGAGGGACTATTGCCTTTGAAAAAAATTCTCATCAAGTTTTTAGCGCATTGGCTCCCATGTTCTTGATCTCATTGTTCTGATTCATCATTATTAGTTTAGACATTCAGTCTTCAATTATGTCTTAATATTTCTTATTTGATTTGCATAGCTCTTCATATTAAAATCTTAGTTCTATCATGTAGTTTGAGAAATCATTCAAAGGTCCAACTTGAGTTTGATTAAGCAGAGCTTGATAATTTTGATTTCCTTGATTGAAGTTATTTCCTCGATTCTGATTGTATCCTTGATTCTGATTATACCGGTTTTGATTATTCTGCACATTCGGTTAAGGAAAACCGAGTGGTCTCATTTGATTGCTAGCACGATAATTAGTTTCTCCCTAAGGACGGTATCCGGAACCTCCTTGATTGTAGGTCCATGTGGCTGCAGAAGCATTAAAAGTGTTGCCATCGGTAGCAAGACACTCATAGTAAGGATGCAGTCCACCATAAGTAACATAAGTTTCTTCTATAACTTTAACGGGAGCTAGTGAAAAGGGGTAGTAATTGTTCTTGAGATACATCAGCCTTCAACGGCATCTGTAAGAGCCCGGTGGTAATCTCCGGTAGATAAGCGGGGAGTAGAAGAAGAATTAGCATCACTCACTTTTGAAACAATCAGTTTGTTTCTTGAAGTGCGAACTTTCGACTTATTCTCAATAATAGTCAAAGCATCTCGAGGAGTACGGTTCAAAAGATTACCACCGGCTGCTGCATTTAGAGAATCTTGATTGGATTACGTCAACGCATTGTAAAATGTGTCAATTTGATGTAATTCTGAAAAACCGTGGTGTGGACAGTTACGGAGGAGATCTTTAAAACGGTTCCATGCCTCACTAAACGTTTCATCAAACCTCTGCTGAAAATTTGTGATGTCATTCTTGAGATTTGTGGTCTTCGAAGGAGGAAAGAAATAATTCACAAACTTAGAAACGAGATCTTCTCATGTATGGATAGAACGAGGGGGTTCTTTTTCTAGCCAAATCCGGGCTGCCCCCTCAAGAAAAAATGGGAAAAGCATCAACTTGATAGCGTCATGTGGAACATTATTATACTTAAGCGTAGAAGTAATCTTGTTAAACCAACGAATATGAGAATGGGGATCATCCCTCTCAAAACCATGAAATTGACTCGAAGTTACTAGCGTAAGTAACCCGACTTTTAACTCAAAATTTTCGACAAGTATAGCGGGAATAACAATCGCATCTCCGTAACCCTTGGTGGGTGCTTGGAGTAATTCTGACATAGTACGCGTATCCGCCATAGTGTCAATGGGAGTCTCTATAATAGTTCGAAACTCAGGTTTGTATATTTTGCTTGGATACGTTACGTTACGCTGCTTCAGAATCGTTGGAAGGATTCATCAATTTCGTAAAAATTTGATGAAGACGCGGTGTGGCGCATTGCACTAAAAAAACAAAATAAAGAGAAATATAAATCTTAGAAAATATTTTCTAACCGATAGTCATAAGGTTTTCACGGTATCTCTCAAGGAAAGCGCACTAAGAAGCGATGTATAAGGAGCGGGTGTAAGCGCGAAGCTCATTTTAAAATCCTTCTCCTTCGGGTCGAAGGTTCGTAGGATCTAACCCACCTTATACCTCCCTTAATAGTTGTTAATTAATGTTGAAGCCATGATTTAACAATTGACAACACGGTTTCTTTTGTTGTTTTTTTTTTTTTTGGTATTTTAAATACTTTAGGAAAAGTATTATTGATGTTTTAATAAATCCACAAAAATAAATCGAGAAAAATAAAATATTTTTGATTTTTTTAGTTTTATATAAAAGAAAATGAAAATAATAAAGAAATGTAAAATTTATATTCACAAAAAACGATAACTTCACGGGAAAGGGTCTTTAATGCACTAATCTTCAAACTTCAACGCGACAATCGTTTCACACTTCCCTGGCAACGACGCCAAAAATTGATTCTACGTATCGTAGATATATTATAGATATTATATATTATATATATTATATATTTATATATTTATATAATATATATATATATATATATATATATATATATATATATATTTATTATTTTATATAACGCAAATCGGCAATTACTCTGTGAAGAGTAATAAGCTTAATCACAAATAAAATTATATTTTTCGGGGAAAGTATTGATTTGAAAATTACCACTTAGGGAATGGATAAAATTCGAATCGTTCCTGAGTCGTTTTTTCTAACGAAGCGGTGAATTAGAAAATCTTGTTTCTAGGTTCGTGATCGGGTGCTTTGATAATCGAAATTTTAGATTTTAGATTCTAAATCTAATAACGCAAAGGGAAAGCACATAAAGGCACGCTAATCTAGGAATAAATGTAATTTAAAATTCTAACGACATTTAAAACAACTAAAATTTAACTAAAATTAACTAAAAATGACAAAATAGAACTCTTAAAACTCAAAATACAAATTTCTTAAACTAAATGTATTAACTAATTTTTTTAATGACAGAAATAATTTATAAAATTTAAACTAAATTAAAAATATTTTTTAAACTAAATAATACTAAAAATATAAAAACTTAATTTAAAAATTGTAAAAAAATTTATAAGTATTCATGTATTTCCTATTTATCGAGGTTCCAAAGAAAATGGACTCAAAAAAAAAATCTTACAATAAGCTGCTAAAATTCACTAAGCAAAAATAAGCTAAAACTAAAAACAATTAAGTAATAAAGATACAACAATATTACTGACAAAAGTTTCCATGCAGATGGTAGAGCGAATTGTGTGTGTTGAAGGGGAGGTCACAAGTTCGAGTCCTGTGACTGTCCCTTTTTGCAAAACATTTTTTTATTCTCTTTTTAAGAAAACTAAAGATAAGGCAAGAATAAGCAATTTTAACAAAGGGACTTTAAGTCAGAACTTATTTATAAGCTAGAAAAAGATTAATCAAAGTGACAGTTTGGCTAGTTTAGACTCCTTGACATTTAACTAAACTGTTTGGACTCAATAAGTAATCTAAAGATCAATAAGCTAACCTGAAGACCAATAAGCTAGAAACAGTTCCTAACCTATACTCAATAAGCACTTAGGACTAGAAATTAGCAAACACAATAAGATGAAAAGCATTAAAAGGCATTAAGATAGTTTACTTAAAAGGAGGATTTAAAAGGTTTTGACCACATTTATTAGCTAGAGTTTTGAACTAATAAGCACTAGGAATAAGCTAAAAACTTAAAACAGATTAAGGATTAGACTCTAATAACACAAATAAGCTGGAATTAAGCAAATTATCTAAGGAAATAAGCTAGAATAGACAAGACGAAAATGACAGTTTACTTCTTATTTTTGACTACTAGCAGCTAACATTTAAGGCTCAAAAACTATTTTGATAAACTAAAAAGCTAGAAACAGATTGAAATTAGACCAAAATAAGCTAAATTTAATCAAAATTAATCAAAGTACAACTAGAATTAAACCTCTAATGATATGCAATATTTAGACTTTTAAGAACAATCAACAAGTCCATTAACTTGACTGATTTGATCTAGAATGTTTAGAATGCTTTCCCAACACTACTAACTCAAAACAGATTGCTAATGATGCAAATTAGACCTGATTTTGAGCACTAAAAACACACATCTAATAGACTTTTTAACAAAACTAGTTTTAAGCTTATAAAAACTAGTATTTAGACTTAATAAGAGCTTATGAAAACCTATTTGATCCCTAAAAACAGCATGAACACAATTACCTATATTAAAACTACTTAACCCAAACACCCCTTTATAACTAGAAATTCTAATTTAAAGCAATGCAGTCCTTATAAGCGTTTTGATTTATGAAAATAGATGAAGTATTAGAGTTATGAAAGACAATTAAGCAAAGAGAAAAAAAAAAAATAAATTTCTAATATGCCATAGCTAAAATTCCTAGAACAAAATCACTTTACACTATAATTAAAAACTAAGACTTAAACCTAAAGCTATAAAACAGAATTAACTAAGCTTAACTAGATTAAACAACACTAAATAAGCAACTATAAGACAGCAATAAGCACATAAGGCACACAGTATAAGCACAAAATTAGCAGATTAATAAGCTTCAAGTGAATTAAGTAGAAGTGAAAATGAAAGAACTTTGTCTTTTGTCAAACCAAGGACTTAAACTGAATCAAGCTTCAGCTTATTTACATAAACTGGTAAAGTCCTATAAGCCCTTCCATTTTTGGCTTATCATCCATAATATGAGCGTATACTAATTTTGAGGTTATTTAACTGACAAAGTTATTCAGTTCAGCTTATAAGAAAAGGCTTTAACTGAATAAAGTTAGCTTATTATGTACAAGAGTCTTATATTGTGCTTATTAAGTGAGTTCCAAAACAACATTTTAAGCAAGATTTGCATAAAAGTAAAACACAAATATTTTTAGGGAAAACTATACTTTTTAGTTAAGAAAAAAGGATATACAAGCTATTGAATGAAATTACATTAAAACATTACCAATAAGCATAAGGATTTAAGCTAAAAAATTAACACTAAATAGACTAGATAGATACATCTGTGTGACTGAGCCTCTATTTATAGTCAGGTTTAAAGGTTCTAGAGTGAACAGAGGATCATCCCAAAGCTCTAATACGACCCATTGTTTCTATTAAACCTCTAAAACCATCCTTTTAGCCCTTAGATCATCTCCACGTCTTTTCAACCAATGAGACACCTTAGGATTGCCAAGGTGTCAGATTGTGATGCAATACTTGATCCATGTAGATCTTCTAAAAGATGTAGGAGCGTGTGGATGGTGAGTTTACCCCTTTTTTTATTGATGTAGTGTAAAAATAAGAGAGGAGAGTGTACCGTAAATTAGGGCGCGTTTTTAATATTTTAACTTAGATCAGGGACTTGGGTTTGGGCTTTTATTATTTGGGCTTGGACTAGATAAGGAATTTTGGATTTAAGTTTATATTTTGGAAAAAAAGGTTAGTATAATTCACGTGTTAATGGGCTGACCCGACCCACAAAACGGGTTCGGGTTGGCCCATTAAAGATGAATACGACCTCGGCTTCGTTTTCTCACGTTCTTCTAATCTCGTGCTCGTTTTTGTCCGTTTGGCTATATTTTTGTCCTTTTGTGAATATCCGTTACCTGCACAACACAATTAACAAAACAGACAAATACAATGTATTTTCTATTTCTTTTTGGTCATTTAAGCTCGTTTTAATAAAGAAAATTGATATGTGATTAAACACATATCACTGCAGATACTATGCAAGCTCTCAAAGAAATCAAGAAAACCAGCAGAAGACAACCAGGTATTGGAGGCTCAAGAGAAGGAACTGGTAGGATACCAAAGGTTCCGGATGAGTTCACAGTCGTCTCAGCTACCTCACATGAAGGATCTAGTACTAAACCAGGGGTTCTCGATGAGGAAAAGGTTATATCTGAAGTGAATGTATTCTTAAAATAGGGGGTTTGAGAATGAAAGTAAACTCTTTACTTGATTTCTCAACTCAATTTGATGACAAGAGAAGAAGGATATAAAGATGTTGATGTTGACGACGAAGGCGTATGATCATATTAGTGACAGTCAAGGATCTAATGATGAAGATGCTGAAACTGAATTGATGAAGATGATATCATATATGTATAGATTTGTTATATCAAAATGAGGATGAAGAGAAGTTGAATGCCGACATTAAAGATTCTGAAAGGAAAGGTGATGCAGAAATTTTGTGTGGCCAAAGCAGATGCTAAAAAGATTGAAGAAATTAAAGGATGATGCCAAGAAAGCTGAACTTCCTTCAACAAGCTCTCGATTATTTGTAGCTTCGGTATTGGTGATCAGTTTCTTAAAACTTCCTCTGATATGTTCTTTAGTTTGTTACTATTAGGACACCACAGATGTTGAGATCAACTCGTTTATTGGATTTTAAAATCCAATATGAAGTTCCCCGATATCCAGTTCTATCTGTTCCATTACTGTACCTGTTTTTTCGATGTATTTCTGAGCCTTTGTCCTCATCCTATACCATAACTCCTTCAGTGGCTCGTTGCAACAATTATTGAACGCCTGCATCTGTCTAACACCAAGACACCTGTACCCTCACCAATACAACAGCACCCATCCCTACACACCAATCACAAGCCGATGCTCTAAACCATTCACCACTGCTTATCCGCTAAATCCGTACATACGTCCCTCTGCTGTTGTTATGAGTTGAAAATGGAAAAAGGATGAGTCTAAGCTAAAATATATATAGATCACTATGCTAAAGCTGTTGCCTACTCTCAAGTCACAAGTCCACAGGTTATTGAAACAATATCTTGGATCAAAAAATCGGGTGTTGATGCTTCATATAGTGTTAATACAAATTTTCGCGAAAAATTTTATGTTGTACAGTTGTAGGATACCTCTTGTTGGATTCCACTTCAAAATAGATCGAATTCCTTAAGCTTGTTTAAGGTTTAGTTATATTAGATAAATCTAACACAACTATAGTAGAAACTTTGTTAAGTGTATTAAAGATTATGCGGAATCTAATCTTTAATATTAGAAGAATTCTTAATGAAACAGTAACACAAGATCACAATTCAACAAACAATAAAAGCTCTAATATTATTAAGAATAATACGAATACTCTCCTAGTATTAGGGTTACAAAACCTTGAAGCTATGAATAACACTTATCAAATCGTAAAACAATATATTAAACTCTATACCCCAGGACCTCCTTTTTATACACCAAGGAGTCCTAGTCGATTTACAATATATTCCTAAGACTTAGAATATTCTCTATGATCTATTCTATAAATAACTAATACTTATCACGTAAGTAATCTTGATCTCCAAACAATCTTTATCCTTTCTTCTGTCTTTATCCTTTCTTTGATAGTAGAAACTCTTTTAGCAATCTTAATCTTTGAGCAGTAGTAACTTATACACCATCAGCATTAACTGAGCACAAGCAGTAGTAATTACGTAAAATATTTTCTTCAATCTTCAGCAGCAGTACTAACTTTACACTAACAGCACTAACTTTATACTAGCAACACTAACTACTTAGCATATTTTTCATTAAAGTTAATGAACAACACTAACTTTTGCTTAGTAGCAGTAACACAATCCTGAGCAGCAGTAACTCTAAGATCATCAAGAAGTCTTTTAATCCCAACATTACTGCCTTTTCTTCTTTGTCTTTTGGTTTTGGTTCAGATTCCAATGGGATTAAACCTTTTGCTCTTTTTTCCACGTGTTTTTCTTTCTCCTTTTATGTAGGTTTCAGATTCCTCTAGTGTTAAACCAAGAGAGAATGTCAGTGGTGTCATGTCTTCAGGTGACTTTCTCTTGGTTGTTTTCTTCTTTTTAATATCTTGTGTTGCTTGATATTCTAACTCTTC